>VSMD01115481.1:0-80439 GCA_008750895.1 Mirza zaza | reverse complement strand
ACTATGCACTTCAGTTTCATCCATGTCTTTTCACAGCTTGGTAAGCTCATACCTTTTTTTTTTTTTTTTTTTGAGACAGAGTCTCACTTTATTGCCCAGGCTAGAGTGAGTGCCATGGCGTCAGCCTAGCTCACAGCAACCTCAAACTCCTGAGCTCAAGCAATCCTGCTGCCTCAGCCTCCCAAGTAGCTGGGACTACAGGCATGTGCCACCATGCCCGGCTAATTTTTTCTCTATATATTAGTTGGCCAATTAATTTCTTTCTATTTATAGTAGAGATGGGGTCTCGCTCTTGCTCAGGCTGGTCTCGAACTCCTGAGCTCAAACGATCCGCCCACCTCGGCCTCCCAGAGAGCTAGGATTACAGGCTTGAGCCACCGTGCCCTGCCTAGCTCATATCTTTTGAATGCTGAATAAATACCTGGAAGTGCCACAGTTTATCCATGTATCTACTGAGGGTCATGCTTGCTGCTTCCAAGTTTTGGAATTGTGAACAAAACTACCATAAACATCTTTGCGCATATTTGTGTAGGCATAAAGTCTTCAAACCTACATTGACATTTCCCATATGTCTGTAATATTCTATATGGGTCGATTCAGGAAATTTCCCACATTACACTTATGCACACATCCTAAAAACTATGGGGAAGATTTGACAACTTTAAATCTCTTGAATACTTAGGAGCATCATTTTATCAATTAAAATGATAATTGAATCAATTATCATAATCATAATCAATTAAATGATATTATTATTTCATTAATAGAATTTCTCCATGGATTACATAAATTTGTGGGGTTAAACACATGAGGGACTCTTTGATCACAGTGTCTCTTTTTCTATAGTATTAAACAATTTAGAATCCTTATCCAAATGGGAGAAAATGCTGAAAAAGAATATATTACCAGAATATATCATTTACCTGTTCATCTTAATTTGCATTCATTTGCACAACTTTGCACCAATTTATTTTTCACATAAATATTTGACTTCAAGTTCTTACAGTGCAAAGAAACTGCTACAGTGCAACAAGTTATTTGCACTGTAACCTGTTGACAAATCCTTCTCAAATTCTTTGTATGATTCCATTTCTTTAGCCATAATTAAGTAATAACATCTAGCTTAGAATTTTAAAGATTAACAGATTAGATTTTCCCCATGGGAACACCTCAGGGAAACACGGAATCCAGGAAGACACATGTGCTTTGCTGTCAGCCCCTCATGTCTCAGACCTCATCATTTTGTCATTTCTCCAGGGGAGCCCCGTCTGCCTCAGGGATCATAGAAATGGAAACGAAGGGCCTCTCCCAAACACACTCATCTCCCTGGAGATGCTCACTAGAAAGGCATCATTGTTTTCAGTAACTGGCAACTGGGACAAAGTTTTTCAAACTATGATTAGCTCCCCAGTGTGCACTGCCACTGTTACTACAGGTGAAATGATAACTGCAGCCCTGTGGGGAGGTGAGGTCACAGGATCACAAAGCATATCTCTCAGACCTGGCTGCCCCCTCCCACACACTCACTGGCTGTGCTGACCTGATTGTGATCCCTGAGCCCATCAGCACTGGAAGAAACTCAGGTGAGCATTTTATATTTTGTTCTGTGAGGCATAGTCTGCAAGGGAAGTGAGTGTATTAGGAGCTGGGGTAAGTGTGCTTTTCCAAAAAAGGGATTCTTTGAGGCTGTAAACTGAGCCACTACAACATTCATGCAAGAAGGAGGAAAGAATGACTGAGTGATGCGTTGAACTTGTGGAAAAGGATGGAGGTCAAGGCCAGAAACCAGTCGGTAACTGTTTCTAATTTAATTTAATGTAATCTTCACTTTTCCTCATTGTTGAATTTGATAGAGTCATAGATGCCTGGATGTTTTTAGGTTCTCCAGTATAACTTTGGAATTAATTTTGCAGATGGTCTACCTTCCCTACAGGAGGAAGTGACACCATTTCTAGGATGGATAGAGGTGTTTCTACAATACCTTCATGTCTGTGATGATGTATAAAGTATGGCTGATTGAATTACTTTATTCTGTTTAGAAATAGTAAATATAGGGTTTTTGCCAATTCTAGGCATATTAATATACCTAATGGTGACCATAACTTTCTGGTGCAGAGAACACCTGCTATCCCTCATTGTGGTAGATGACAGTTTTCCTTCATGAAGTCAACAGGAAATGGAACATTAACCTTAGCTTTTCATAATTTTTAAAAATCATATCAGTGTTTTAAAGAATTGAATTGTTTATGATATTTTCTGTTGTACAATAAATTTCCAAAGCCATTACCAAGTTAGTACTCAGGCTACTACTATTTAAATTCATTAAGAGAGTAATTTTCCTGCCTCCAATATCCTTTTACATAATGCACTTAGGTTTGAACATATTTAACCATTCTGAAACTGAAGTGATTTTATTTCATAACTTGGCATTCGCAAATTCTAATTTTCTGTACAAATTATGGGCAATTTGTTAATAGCTTGTCCTCTGCAGTATTTTATCTCCTACATGTGTCTTTTGTTCCCTTGTTCAGCACACAGCCATTCCCATCTCTGCTCCTTCTTGAATAAGATGAAGAAGAGTCTCCTCTTTTAAAACCAACATGTAATCCCTTATGCATTCAATAAATTCCATTGGATTTTGTATGATTATCATTGTAAGATTATTTAGCAAAATCAGTACCCTTATATTCTCCTTGGATCACTGATATAGCATAGATGATATATGCCTATGAAATAAATAAATGTATTTCAATAACAAGTTACCACAATCAAAATTGGGGGAAAACGGCACATGATCACTCTTCTTAAAACTAACAGGATAAGCAAAGATATGAAGAAAATATTTGGATGATTAAAAATATATACATATGTCTGATATGAGATAGCACAGTGATAAAGTAAATTACCAACTTCTGAAACCCTCTCAACAAGGAGTTTACTAGAGAAATACCATTTAGTCTTCCCATGCCTAAGATCCTCTCACCTGTAAAATGGGAATAATAAAGCACTAAAAGAGTTGAAAAAGACATATGCAACACTTTAATATAATCCTCTAGTAGTGGGAAGACTTTCTAGATAGATAGATAGATAGAAGATATATATGTATTATATATAATCATTATAAATGTATTTTAATAGCAAAACTCTTACTGAAATAAAAACAGAATTGATTAAGAAAGTATTAGTTGAAAATAATGGTATGAATACAACAGTGACTTTTAGTTGTCATCAAATAAAACCATCTTCATGTTTCCACGCAGGATTCTCTCACACTGAATGAGATTGTCAGTTACTGGAAGATAACAAATGGCCTCCAGGGATGTGGCAATAGGAATGATCTTTTTATCTCAGACTATGGTTGGATTGCTGGGGAATTTCTTTCTTCTTTTCCATTACAGTTTCCTTTATTACACCAGAGGAACTTTAAGATTCACAGATTTGGTTCTTGAGCACCTCAGTGTAGCCAACTTCTTGGTCATACTCTCCAAAGGAGTCCCACACACAGTGACAGCTTTGGGGTTGGAACATATCTGGAATGACTTTGTGTGCAAACTTGTTTTCTATGTTCACAGAGTGGGCAGGGGTGTGTGCCTTGGCACCACCTGTCTCTTGAGTGTCTTCCAGGCCGTCACCATCAGCCCCACAGGCTCCAGGTGGGCAGAGCTGAAAATACAAGCTCCTCAATGCATTGGGCCCCTCAGTATCCTGTGCTGGATCCTGAACCTGCTGGTAAATGCCATTATTCTTCAGGCTGTGACTGGCCAGGAGAACAGGAGAAACAACACAAGGGACAAGGTTTTGGGGTACTGTACTCTATTAGATTTTGACAACACTATTTTGGGATTCATACATATTATGTTGTTTTCATCCTATGATGTTTTGTGTTTGGGACTCATGACCTGGGCCAGTGGCTCCATGGTTTGCATCCTGCGCAGGCACAAGCAGCAGGTGCAACACATTCATAGGACCAACCTCTCCCCCAGATCTTCCCTTGAGTCCAGAGTCACCCAAAGCATCCTTGTCCTAGTGAGCACCTTTGTGTCATTTTACACCCTCTCCTCTGTCTTTACATTATTGTTGACCTTTTTTCCTAATCCAGCTTTGTGGCTGGTGGACACCTCTGCACTAATGGCTGCTTGTTTTCCAACAGTCAGCCCCTTTCTTCTCATGGGCCGTGACCCCAGGATACCCAAAATCTGTTCTGCCTGCTGTGGAAGAAATACAATATTCTCTAAGCTAATACAATGACTGTAAATTTTGGGTAGTTTTTCATGATTCACCATGCACTGTGCAGTCATTTATTCTTTTCTTGCAGAGGTTTAACCACCACAGTGGTTATGTGATCAGTCACATAAGAGACAGTGTGTGAACCCAGATCTAGACCCTGCCCTCCTAGGATTTATCACATGGTATCAATAGTAGATACAGAATAAATATATTGAAACTGCTTTCATAATTCCTATTTTATCAATTACTTCAATGGAAAAGCTGAGAGGTAAGAATTATTTTAAAACTGGTCCTCTACCAATTTGGGCAATGAGGAGCTTATAAGACTGTGAGACTTTAAAACAACTAATTTAAAATGCCCCGAAATTATCTGGGCACAGAAGCATAAGGGCGGTTTAATGAAATGGAGAATAGTGGGTATTACTCTGTCATGCAAGTGGGAAGAAAAAGCAGTAACTGCATGGCTAGTGGCCAGGGTTAGGATTAGAGGGAAATAATGTACCAGACACTGCAGGATATCAAGGTTCTGTCATTTTACCTTAAATCCCCAAAAGAAAGTTAGTCACTTCAAATATGTAATTGTTTTGTGGGAGGAGAGTAGCATATTTTTTCAAATATTTTGAGATAAAAATGTACAGAAAAACCTTGTGGGTCCAAGTGAGCACAAGAATCCTGTTAAGAGGTCTTAGTGAGAATTTAATTGACAGCCAATAAATAGGAGACTCATAAAAGAAAGAAACTGCTCTTTGGAACACTTCAAGGTGAACTGTTTTGTGTCAAGCAATGATCTAACTTAGCCTGCTCTGAAGAGACTTGCTGGATGGATCCCATGTCCTGAACTTTGGAAAGTGAATCCGTGGTGAAATCTGACCATAGAGGAGCTGAGGACAAGGCCTCATGGCACAGAAGTCATGGTCACATTTTTATGGAGTGACAACTTCTGGTTTGAAATATTCAAGGGAGAATTTTTGATAGAATTATAAAATCAACTGGGCAATCCCTTGACCAAAGTGAAAAATTAAACCAACTTTTTGTGGTTATCATTAGATAACATAGA
Source organism: Mirza zaza (assembly GCA_008750895.1). Taxonomy (NCBI): domain Eukaryota; kingdom Metazoa; phylum Chordata; class Mammalia; order Primates; family Cheirogaleidae; genus Mirza; species Mirza zaza. Next base: position 75,155 of record VSMD01115481.1, on the reverse strand, counting down.
TTAAATTTATTAGTTATTCAAAAATTCCAACCATACAACAAACAAGCTTGACTGAATTCACAAATGTTGAACTTGAGCTTTATACCACATTTTTCAGCACATTTTGATCAACTTAAATAATTTGATCTCAAAATATCTTTTAACAAATACATAATGTTTTACTCAAAGTGGTTATCTTTAATACTCATTAGGTTATAATATTTTTGAAATAGTATAATTAAAAGCTTTTTTAAATATAAAACTAAAACTAGATCATATTGCTAATGAATATTGATATAGTTTAGACTAAAAGGCAATGGAAATTATCCATATCCAATTTTCTTTCTGTGGTGGACTCAAGAGAATTTAGGTGAAATAACATAGCTGAAAACTCAATTATCACAATAGAAGATGCCTGACAATATGTGTGCTAGATGTCAGTCTCTGGAATTTATAAAAGTAAGCAGACGCTAAATACAAGGAATGTGCAGTAAGATAATATAATGTAGGGAATGAAATTTAGAATAATTATTACGTGAAATATAATAAATGTGGCTAAAATTAATAATAACATATACAGAGCCAATGCAATGTTAAGAAAAATGTGAAAGCACACACTCAAATATTACCAAAAATGAACAGTATTAGAACTGGTGATGTAGTTTTTAACTCCCCAGAGACTAATAAAAACAACAGTATGATAATTAACTAGAAAATGGAGGGGGAAAATGATAGTTATAAAGTATTGACTACCAAAATTGAAGTTAAAGATAATTAGAAACTCAAAAACAAATAAATTTTAAGTATCTGAAATCATTATGCAAAATGCCCATTCTTCTAAATGATCCTTTTCCCAAATTTATAAGGTTCAGGTATTTCCATTTAAAATCTATTTTATTAAAAAGGAAAAACTGCCATGGAAATCTTTTGGGTCGCTATTACATACATTATACCAAAACTTGAAAACAGCCTATATACATTATGAATTTGGATATTAAAGTAATATATAAGTATACAAATTGATCACAAATAATTTATTTCTGAAATGCAGGATCAAACAATAATAGAATCAAATCATACTATTCAACAACATCAAATAGGGGACAAAAGATATGAACAGAGTTTTTCCTAAAGAAGATAGAGAAATGGCATACAAACATATGAACAAATGCTCAACATTGATAAATATCAGGAAATGCAAATTAAAGCTTCAATGAAACACCATATTACCCCTATCAGAATGGCCATTATTAAATAGTCAGACAACAATAGCTGCTGGCATGGATGCAGACAGAAAGAAATGCTTATACACTCCTGGTGGGATTGCAAATTAGTACAACCCCTGTGAAAAACAGTATGGAGAGTCCTCAAAGAACTAAATGTACACCTACCATTTGATCCAGGAATCCCACTGCTGAGTATCTACCCAAAAGAACATAAGTCATTTTATAAAAAGAAAAAGACAACTGCACTAAAATGTTTATCACAGCACAATTGACAATTGCAAAGGTGAAGAACCAATAGTTCATGAGTGGATAGAGGAAATGTGGTGAACATACACACTATGGAGCACTACTGAGTCATAAAAAGAAATGAGATAATGTCTCTTGCAGCAACTTGGATGGAACTGGAGACCATTATTCTATGTGAAGTATCTCAAAAATGGAAGACCAAACACCATATGTTCTCACTAATAAGCGGTAGCTAAATTATGAGTACACACAGGTACAGAGATATATATAGGTTTTGGAAACGAAAGAGGGGGTCATCTGGGAGAGGGCATGTAGGATATAAACTTACCTCTGGGTACAATAAAAACTATTCTGGTGACAGGCACACTAAAAGCCCTGACATAAGCACTATACAAGCTATCCATGTAATAGAAACATCTGTACATCCTCAGTATTTTATATTTTATAGAAATAATAACAGAACCACAGCAGGGCCAGCATTCAGCAGGCAGGTCCTGTCCTGTCCCCAGGCAGCGCCCAGTCAGGTTGAACTGACAAGATCAACGTTTTTCAAGACAGCTCTTTCGTTCTCTCAGATCCTTCATATATAAGCTGGTTTTGACAAGTGCAAACATAGTAAATTTGGAGGGTAGAGATACACAGTGGATATTTAAGAGGAAATTCTGTGTGGTTATAGGAACTGGAATATGCACACCCTGAAGTTCTAAGGTGTCCCAAAAATCGGACCTTCCGAGGTCTGCAGTGTTATTCTATGTGCTCTCCTACTGCTACCTCCCTGTTCTTGGAGACAAAAGGAAGATATTCCTTTAGTGTGTGTGTGTATATATATATATATATGTGTAATAGATGATGGGGGCGGGGTCCCCCAGAGTCGAAGAGTTTTCCTGGGCTGGCCCATTCCCAGGGTAGCTCAAGATGACAGCTTCTGGGATTTTGCGTTGACAGCTCTTGGTATGTGGAATTAGGATGACGCCCTACTTAATGTGCAGAAACCTCAAATACCTCCCCTGTATATTTGAGCACTTGGCCTGGGTGACTTCAAAGGTCCCACAGGCTTGGAGAATTATCAGCTGGCATTAGTTCTTCATCAGTTACCCACTGTCCTCCCAGGCCCTTGGAAAATGGTTTCTACTCCCTGGAGATCCTTCAGAGCAGACAGCAGCCTGTGAATGTGCAGAACTAAGTGCTTGCATAGCGCAGAGTGTGGTGCAGCATTGGACCACATCTCTGAGGTGCAGGGAGAAGACTATCTGTGTTAGAGCCTCGAGGTTCTCATTTGTGAGTGGGGCCTGAGTCATTGCCCTGGCTGGGGAGAAGAGGCATTAGGAGTGAACTGGACACCCCAGAACTTTGGAGGCTAACAGGGAGAAAAGGAGGCTTGGGAGGTCCCTCCCAACATCCTGGAGCCCGTAGGTCTCACTCACTTGCACTGCAGTGTTCAGAGAGAGAAACTACCTTTAGAACACCGAAAAAGAATTGTACTTTGTGTACTCCACCACCCATCCTAGCGCTGCAGTGAACATGAGGGCACACCTGGGGTAGACAGTGCCTATCGTGCCCTGCTGAAATAACTGGCACTGGTGATATGAGGACTCATTTTCTGTGTCCCTTCCTGGGACTCAACATGCACCCTTCATTACCATTATTCCTCTCCACACTGTGAGCTGCTCTGAGGTAAGGAGGGGCCCAAGACCACCTCATTTACTAACAGCAACTGTGTCCCAAGATTTCAAACTATGCAGGGGCCCCATTAGGCCTAGGCACAATGATGAAAGTAAATGATATGGTCCCTATCCTCAAAGAGCTCATGGTCTGGACAGGGAAATGTATAACTTTACGAAAGCAGATGCATGTGGGAGAGAATAGCTAGTGCTCTAGTGAAACAAAGCAGTTGCTGGGACAGAGAACTGGGGCCATAGGTGTGCAGGTGTTAAAAGCCTAAATGGGGGTGATATTTGTGCTGTGACCAGAAAGACAAGAGGAGGCAACCCCCTCACAAGTCTGGGAACAGTGTACTCAGAGGGAGAGTGCATTCCTCAGAGACTTGGTGGCATAAATGAATTTGGCCACAGAGGAGGTGAGAAAGGCATCCGGTGTCACTGGAAGGAGGCTGGAAGGAGAGGAGGGAAGCGACATAGAAGGGCACACCCCAGGGTCTGGACGACTCTACTATGTAATAATAATTATTTCTGGTGACAACAGTACTGAAACTTACGGAGTGTAAAAAAGAAACATAATTTTCTTAAAGTTTGTGTGTTTTAGGAGCCTGGCTTGGCTCAGCTGGGTATCTCTGCCTCAAGGACTCCTGGGAGGCTGGGGCTGTGGTCTCAACTGAGGGTCAACTGGGCAGGATCTTCCTCCCAGCTCACTCACCGGTAATCAGGAGGTTTCAGTTTGGACTGAGGGTCCCAGTTCCTTTCTGTGTGTAGGTCAGGTCCTCCATTAGTTCTTTGCTGCAGGGGTCTCTCTGTAGGGCAACTAAAAATACCTCAGCTTGCTATTCTGCAGTGAGGGGTGGGGAAAGACAGAGAAAGAGAGAGAGAGATAGCCAGGATGAGAAGGAGCAAGACAGATGTCACGGACTTTCATAATTCAGTTGTGGAAGTGACACCCCATCACTTTTGTCATATACTCTTGGTTGGATGCCATTCGATGAAGAAATGAGAATTACAAAAGAATTGTAGACCAGAGAGGTGCTAGATGGCAGATAAGAAAAAACACCGGCCAGAATGTCTCTGCAAGAAGGACAGATTTTACAAGAAAGTAAAAAAAACAAAACAAAACAAAACAAAAAACGGTTAGCAAACACATATTGCATGATACGTGGAAGGAAGGGTGTTTGACAATACAGGAGACTCCATGGAAAAGTTGTGGAGAACTGGAAGGAGGAAAGCCCCCCAGAAGAGTGTAGACCAGCCACAAGGGTAGTTGGAGTGGTTAAATTTTCCCTTCCTTTCATCTCAGACTCTTGGTGGGGTCCTGAGCAGTTGGAGACACCTGCTAACACCAGCCCAGAGATGGCCACCACCAGTGAGTGGGGAGCCTCTGGTAGACAGGGCACCAGGCTCCTGGCTCCCTTGGGACACCTCCCAGCACACAGACCCGGCAGATTGGCAGGTGCCATATTGCTACATTCTCCCTTCCCCCTCTCAACCCACAGTGGCTGTGAGAGACAATTCGGCTACCACCCAGAAAAGCTGCAAGGAGGGGGACCTTCCCTTTTGGGGCCCTACAGTAGACTGAGGGGTACTCAGACAGTGTGCTCCCTACTGGCCAGTCCTCCCAGGCGCCACTTGCCTGGTGACTCTGGGATAGCAGAACAAATCCCAAGGCAGATAGACTTTGATCCAGTTTGGGCACCCTGTGGGTGACTTCAGACCAGCACTCCTCTCCCTGACAGGGTTGAGATTGATCTCCAGGGCCCAGGGGACAAGCCTGCAGGGACAGATCCCATGCACCAAGGTCTAGAGCACATGGCTCCAGGGCACAAAATGGATATTTGTGAATAAGCCTACTAAGATGTGTGTGCCTTGAGGGAAAGATCAGCGTATTTAGGGGCAATCTTCCTCCCATGTGAGGGCCATACAACCAGATCAGGCTGTGAGCCTGGGCAGGGAACCTGCTGGCCAGCACCAGAGCCAGGGGATAGCCCCTGGCTTAAGGTCCTGTCTGCTGACAGAGACTCAGAAGAAACCACAGAATAGGGGAGGGCAGAAAGGAGTGAGGCCTGATCCAGACTGCAGGTCCCACACAGCCCACCCCCACACAGAGACTTTTCAGCTGAGTGGGGCCATTTCAGTCCCTTTCTTGGAGATTTTCCCAGAAGCAGAAAATAGAACATTGACTTCTGTTACCAGCATTTGTGGTACTTGAGGGCAGGCTCACTCAACCCAGCTTTTCCCAGACTCACTCCCCACCTACCCCTGCTGAGGTGAGCAATAAGGATACGCCTGGAAGTTCCAGGGCACCTCCCATCTCCTGAGGCACTAGAGTGCCTCTCCAGAGGAACAAGGGCTGATTACAGGACTCAAAAATCACTGCTGGATGCTCCACCCAGCAAGCATCACCTACTGACAGGGATGTCATTCTGCAAACCCTTTAAGTACATCTACTGACTCAACATACAAGGTGTTGTGGAATCTCACCCACGAGCACCACCTACTGTCTTGGAGACTAAATAGCACATGCAATAATTCAAAGGAAAATCTAAAGATAAGAAGCAACAGCTGATAAAAATGGGAAAGAATCAAGGAAGGAACTCTGGAAGTATAAAGAATCAAACAGCAAACACACCCCTGAAGGGGAATGCTAGCTCTACAGCAATTGACATCAACCAAATGCAGAAGACTAAAATAAAAGAAGAATTTTGAACATGGATTGTAAGAAAACTCATTGCATGGAAAAAAAATGGATAACCAACACACACAAAAAACACCGAATAAAATCCAGGACTTGGAAGAAACATTCACTAAAGACACAGAAATATTAAAGAAAAATCAAACGGAACTTCTGCAAATGAAGAATTTATTCAAAGAATTTCAAAACACAGTGTAAAGTCTCAGAAATAGAGTAGAACAAACAGAATAAAGAATCACAGGGATTGAAGATAACGCCTTTCAACTAAATAATTTAGTTGCAAAGATAGATCAGAGACATAAGAGAAAAGAGTAAAGCCTACAAGAAATGTGGGATTATGTGAAAAGGCCTAACGTTAGATTCATACACATCCCTAAGAATGTAGAAGGAAACCCATAAAAGTTGGATAAACTATTTGAGGTTATAATAGATGAAAATTACCCAGATCTTGCTAAAATATAGATATCCAGGTACAAGAAGCTCAAAGGACTCCTGCTATATACATTAAAACGAGAAGACACCATGACACACAGTCATCACACTAACTGAAATAATCACCAAAGAGGCCCTCCTATGAGTTGTACAGGGAGAGAACCAGGTAACCTACAAAGAAAAACTCATCAGAATAACATCAGATTTCTCAACTAAGATGTTACAAGCAAGAAGAGACTGGGGCCCCATTCTCACTATTCTCAAACAGAATTATGCAGTCTAGAATGTGGTACCATGCAAAAAAGTTCTGTATATGAAGGAGAAATAAAGACCTTCTCAGGCAAGAAAAGACTGAAGGAATTGATCAAGACAAGACCTGCCCTGAAGGAAGTACTCAAAATACTGTTACACACGAATCAGCACAATAAACACTCATGAATGTAAAATCATTCAAAAGCTAAAGGTCAAAGACCAGACACGCCATGGTGCAACAGAGAAAACAAAGCAAGAAAGTTCAACTCAACAGGATGACCAGAAATCTACCCCGCTTCTCAATTCTCTCTTATTTCAGCATACTATGGAGGTAAAAATGTTTTGATGACATATATTGCCTTTTCCCAACCCAAGTCAGAGCTACAAGTGTGTGCATCCCCCAGATGGTGCACATCTCATCCATTAGGTGTGAATATACCCAGATACTCCTCCCTCATCCACCTGCTTGACACCTGATGAATGTTACTACTATACTTTAAATGTGTTCAATATGACTTGATTCAATTATTGTTTAATCCTGAACTACTGAAATAAACTATCTGTGGTTGCTTTGCATGCTGATATATAAATTATATTTCCAAATTTATAATTTATATTGGCTTAGATTTCAAGTTTTAGTATATTGTGCAGAATAGCTTCATTACAACTTTTCATGGTATCTTTCTGGTTAATAAAACAGATTTCAAAGTGAAAACCTTAAATCTTAAACATATGGAGAAAAGATCATTTATTACAATGACAATTCTGGTAAATGTTTTGACATATTTAAAAATTTCTTTTTTGAATATAGAATTATTTTTTAATTCAATTTTGGTAGCCTGTACTTTACAAATATCATTATTTTCTCTCAGTTTCCTAATGTATTACTGTATGATAGTTATATTAGTCTCTAGTTTTTTAAAATGCTATCATCAATTTTAATACTATCCATTATTAACAATGTGTAAGTGTGCCTTTTCACATTTTCATTAAACTTGCCCTGGATCTGTACATTTTATTATTAATTTTATTTTTTAATTATATTCCATGTCATAATTATTCTATATTTTCTTATCTACATTATACATTCTTATTATACATCATTTGCATTTAGCCTATGTTTGCTTTTATAATTCCAGAGATTGACATCTAGTACAATATTGTCAGGCATCATCTGTTGTGATAATTTAGTTTTCAGCTATATTATTTCACCTATATTCTTCAATTGAATACAGCAAGCAACTTGGATATGGAGAATTTCCTATGTCTTAAAAAGTCTAAAAAAATTATTATTCATTAGTAATATTTCTAAATATTAGTTTTTAATATTTTAAAATTTCTTGGTGTTTGGAGCCAAATTACATGAATTATTTGTTCAAAAATATGAATTAGAGCAGAGTCACTGTCATTAGTCATTTGCATTCTAATGTTACCTTTCTTTTTTTTCTTTTTATTTCAGCATATTATGGGGGTACAAATGTTTAGGTTATGTATTTTTCCCTTTCCCCACCTTAGTCACAGTTTCAATCATGTCCAACCCCAGATGGTGCAAACCTCACAAATTATGTGCATATGTGGCCATCCCCTCCTCTTCCCTCCCATTTGCTCAACACCCAATGATGTTATTGCTATATGTCCACTTAGGTATTGATTCCTTAATACCAATTTGATGATGAGTACATATGGTGCTTATTTTTCCAGTCTTGGGACACTTCACTTAGTAGCATGGGTTCCAGACCTACCAGGATAATATAAGAGGTGTTATATCACCAACATTTTTGTGGCCAAAAAAATACTCCATACGCATATACACATATACCATGGTATACACATATACCAAGTTTTATTAATCCATTCACGTATTGATGGGCACTTGGGTTATTTCCACACCTTTGCATTTGTCATTTGAGCTACTATAAACATTCGAGTGCAGTTGTCTTTTTTATACAATGTATTTTGTTCTTTTGAGTAGATGCCCAGTAATGGGATTGCTGGATCAAATGGTAGTTCTACTTGTATCTCTTTGAAGTATCTCCACATTGATTTCCACAGAGGTTGTACTTTACAATCCCACCAGCAGTGTATGAGTGTTCCTGTCTCTCCACATCCATGCCAACATTTATTGTTTGGGGGCTTTTTGATAAAGGCCATTCTCACTAGAGATAAGTAATATCTCGTTGTGGTTTTGATTTGCAATTCCCTGATGATTAGATGTGTTCAGCATTTTTTCATATGCTTGTTAGCCATTAGTCTATATTCTTTTGAAAAGTTTCTCTTTATGTCCCTTGCCCATTTTTTGATAGGTTCGTTTGATTTTTTTCTTGCTGATTTTCCTATTCTCTTAGATTCCAGTTATCAGCCTTTTATTGAATGTGTAACAAGTGAATATATTCTCCCATTCTGTAGGTTGTCTGTTTGCTTTCATGATAGTTTCTTTGGATGTGCAGAAGCCTTTTTATTTGTTCAGATCCCATTTATTTATTTTTGTTGTTGCTTCCCTTGTTGTTGATTTCCTTGTGGTCTTGTTCATAAATTCTTTGCCTAGGCCAATGTCTACAAGATTTCTTCCAGCAATTTCTTCTAGAATTCTTACAGTTTCAAGACTTAGGTTTAAGTCTGTTACCACCGTGAGTTGATTTGTGTGAGAGGTGAAAGGTACTGATACTGTTTCAGTCTTCTACATGTGGCTATCCAATTTTCCCAACACCATATATTGAATAAGGATTCTTATCCCCATGGTATGTTTGTGTCCTAGGATGTGGTCAATCTTAGATAATGTCCCATGAACTGTTGAGAAAAATGTTTAATCTGTGGTTTTGAGGTAGAATGTTCTGTAAATGTCAGTCAGGCCCATTTGTTCTGGCGTTCTGTTTAGGCCCATTGTTTCTTTGTTTATGTTCTGTTTGGAAGATCTGTCCTGTTCTGTCAGAGGCGTGTTGAAGTCTCCAGCTATTCACGTGATGCTGCTTATCATTTTGTTTAGATCAAGTATGATTTGCTTTATGAATCTGGGTGCACTTGAGTTAGGTACATAAATATTTAGAATCATCATGTCTTCCTCTTGAATTGTACCATTCACCATTACATAGTGACCCTCTTGTCTTTCATCACTTTTGTTGATTTGAAGACTAAGTTATCTGAAATCAGAGCCTCCATGCTAGGTTTCTTTTGGCTTCTGCTTGCTTGAAATATTGTTTTGCATCCCTTCACCTTAATGTGAATGTATCCCTGTCAGGTAGATGTGTTTCCTGAAGACAGCAGACACATGGCTCGTGTGTATTTATCGATTAAGCCACCCTATGTCTCCTTCGTGGGCAGTTCAACCAATTCACATTTAGTGAGAGAATTGAGAAGTGGGGTAGATTTCTGTTCATCCTGCTGAGTTGAACTTTTCTGCTTTGTTTTCTCTCTTGAGCCATGGAGGTATCTGGCCTTCGACCTTTAGCTTTTGGATGATTTTGTATTCGTGAGTGTTTATCGTGCTGATCTGTGTGTAACACTATTTTAAGTACTTCCTGGAGGGAAGGTCTTGTCTTTATGAATTCCCTTAGGCTTTGCTTGCCTGAGAAGGTCTTTATTTCCCCTTCATACACAAAACTTAGTTTTGCAGTTTACACAAATCTAGGCTAGGCATTATTCTGTTTGAAAAGGGTGAGAATGGGGTCCCACTTTCTTCTTGCTTGTAAAGTCTCAGTTGAGAAGTCTGCCATTATTCTGATGGGCTTTCCTTTGTGAGTTACCTGCTTCTTTCACCTTACAGCTCACAAGAGGGCCTCTTTGGTGGTGTTTGGTTAGTGTGATAACTATGTGTCGTGGTGTCTTCCTGTTGTAATGTATGTCCCAGGAGTCCTATGAGTTTCTTGTACTTGGGTATCTAGATTTTTAGCAAGTCCTGGGAAATTTTCCTCTATTATATCCTCAAATAGCTTACCCAACCCTCATGTATTTTCTTCTTCACCCTCAGGAATACCAGTAATTCTCACCATAGGCATCTTCACATAATCTCACATTTTTTGTAGGCTTTGCTCTTTTCTCTTATTTGTCTGCTTTATCTCTGTGACTGACTTATTTAATTGAACGGTGTTATTTTCAATCCCTGAGATCCTTTGTTCTGTTTGATCTACGCTGATCATGAGGCTTTCCACTGTGATTTTTAATATATTGAATAACTTTTTCATTTCTAAAAGTTTGGTTTGCTTTTTCTTTAATAATTAAATTTCTTCAGGAATGTTTTATTCCACGTCCTCCATTTTCTGTGTGGTTTCTTCATGTTGATTATCCATTTTCTTGCATCTCATTGAGTTTTCTTACAATCCATGCTTGAAATTCTTCTGTCATTTTAGTGTTCTGAATTTGGTTGATATCCATTGCTAGAGATTTTCTGTTTCCTTTTGTGGGTGTGCTTTCCTTTGATTCTTTGTACTTACAGAGTTCTTTTGCTGATTCCTTTCTAACTTGATCAGCTGTTGCTTCTCACCTTTAGATTTTCATTTGAATAATGACATGCCCTGTTTAGTCTGAGCCAGTAGGTGGTGTTTGTGTGTGAGATTCGACCACATCCTTTATGATGAGTCAATAGATGCACTTATAGGGTGTTGCCCCACTCAACCGAAAAGTATGCATGTGGGAGTGGGGCCGTCTGAGATCTGCAGTCTAGAGCAGGCCTCACTCCTGTCCACCCTCCCCAATACTGTGGCTTCTCCTGAGTTACTGCCAGCAGGGAGGACCTCAAGCTAGTGGATCTCCTATGGCTGTGATGACAACGGGGAGTGTCCCTCACCAGAATCCCAGCCTCAGCTGGGTATGTAGCCCTCCTGTGGGAGTAGGATTTCTTCTCATGGATGATGATTTGCTCATGAAGGCACACACACCTCAGTAGGCTGCTTGACAATTATTGCTTCTGTGCCCCAGAGCAATGTGATGAAGACCTTGGTGCACAGGATCTGGTCTGCAGACCTGTCCCCTAGGCTCCAGAGACCAATCCCTGACCCTGCCAGTGAGAGGAGTGCTGATCTGAAGTCCCCCACGGGGTGGCCATGCTGGATCAATGTCTCTCTGGCTTGGGATTTGCTCCCCTCTCTGGAGTCACCAGGGAAGCAGCACCTGGGAGGATGTTGGGTAGAGAGCTCACAGTCTGAGTATCCCTCAGTCTACTGTAAGGACCCAAAAAGAAAAGTCCCATTTCCTGCAGATGCCTCCCGGTGGTGCCTAAATTGTCTCTCTTGGGAGCCCCATCCACGGTAAGGGAAGGAGAGAATGAAGCAATATGGCGCCTAGGAATGGGCTCAGGTCCACAAGCCAGAAGGTGCCCCGAGGGAGCTGGGAGCCTCATGCCCTGTCCTCAAAAGGCTCATTGCTCACTGGCAGTGGACCTCTCTGGATTGGTGTTACCAGGTCTCTCCAATGGCTCAGGAGCCCACCAGCAGTCCGAGATGAAAGGGATGGGAAATTCACCCTCTCTGCCTACCCTTGTTGCTGGTCCAAAACTCTCTGGGGTCTTTATCCTTTCAGTTCTCCTCCACAAATTCTTCCCATGGAGTCTCCTGTATTTTTACACACACTTCCTTCTGACCCTCGTCCCATCTGTGTTTGTTTGCCTTTTTATCTTTCTTAATTTCTTCTAAAATCTGTCCTTCCTACAGAGAAACTCTGGCTGTGGGTTTTTCTCATCCACCAACTTGCCCCTCTCTGGTCTACAAGTTCTCACATGATTCTCACCTCTTGGTGGATTGGGCTTAGAGAATGTCTTCCAAACAAGACAATATGACAAAAGCGATGAGATGTCACTTCCATGATTGAGTTATGAAAATTCTGTGATGTCCATCTTGCTCCTTCTCCTCTTTGTTCTCACTCTCTCTGTCTGTTCCTCTAGTCCCACCCCTCACTGCAGAAAAGCTGCGGTATTATTAGTTGCCTTATGGAGCAACCACAGCAGCAAAGAACCAATGGAGGACCTGGCCTACAGAGAGACAAAAATTGAGACCCTCAGTGCAAATGAAACCTGCTGATTACTGGTGAGTGAGCTGGGAGGAAGATCTTGTCCAGTTGTCTCTCAGTTGAGACCACAGCCACAGCCTCTCAAGAGGCCTTGAGACAGAGACACCAAGCTGAGCCATGCCAGGATCCTAAAACAAACAAACTTTCAGATAATTATAATGCTTGTTGTTACAAGCTGTAAGTTTGACGATTTTTGTCACCACCAACAACTATTATTACATAGTAGAGTCTTCCAGGAGCTGGGGTGTGGCCCTGCCCTCCTCCTCCCCTTCCCTCCTCTCCTCCCAGGCTCCCTCCAGCCACACCAGACGCCTTTCTCACCTCCTCTGTGGCCAAATTCATTTATGCTGTGAAGTCCCTGAAGAGTAGACCTTCCCTCTTAGGACAGTGTTCCTAGATTGTGAGGGGGCTGCCTCCTCTTGTCTTTCTGATCATAGCAAAATTGTCACCTTGTTGAGGCTTTTCACACCTGCACACCTAGTGGCCCCAGCTCTCTGTCCCAGCACCTGCTTTGTTTCACTAGAGCACTTGCTATTCTCTCCACATTCATCTGCTTTCATTAAGTTGTCCATCTCCTCATCCAGACCATGAAGTCTTTAAGAACAGGGAGCATGTTGTTTACTTTCATCATTGTGCCCTGGCCTATTGTGGCACCTGCATAGAGTGACAACTAGGGGCACGGCTGCTGTAAGTAAATGAGGTGATCTTGGGTCCCTTTCTTACCTCTGAGCAGCTCACACTGTGGAGAGGAATGCTGGTAATGAAGGGTGCATGTTGAGTCCCAGGAAGGGGACACAGCAAATGAGCCCCCATGTTGCTAGCTCCAGTTGCTCCAGCAGAACACAATAGGCACTGTCTGCCCCTGGTGTGCCCTCATGGTCACTGCAACACCAGGATGGGGGGTGGAGTAAACAAGGCACACTTTTGTTTGTGTGTCCTCAAGGTAGTGTCTGTCTCTGAACACTGCAAGGCAAGTGAGTGTGACTTACAGGCTCTAGGATGTTGGGAACAACCTCAGAATCCTCCCATTGGCCCTGTTTGCCTCCACTGTTCTGGGGTGTCAGCTTCTCTCCCAAGGCCTCCTCACCCCAGCGAGGGCAATGACTCAGGCCCCACCCACAAATGAGACCGAGAGGCTCTCACACAGATAGTCTTGTCCCTGGACCTCAGAGATGTGGTCCAATGCTGTGCCACATCCAGCACCACCCAGGCACTTAGTTCTACAAACCCACAGGCTGCTGTCTGCTCTGAAGGATCTCCAGGGAGTAGAAACCATTTTCCAAGGGCCTGGGAGCACAGGGGGTAACTGGTGAGCAACTAAAGCCAACAGATACTTCTCCAAGCCTGTGGGAACTTGGAAGTCACCCAGGCCAAGTGCCCACATTTACAGGGGAGGTATTTGAGGCTTTTTCCCATGCAGCCCCCTCCACATTAAGGAGGGGTCATCCTCGTTCCAAATACCAAGAGCTGTAAACTCTAAATCCCAGAAGCTGTCATCTTGAGGCTACCCTAGGGATGGCCCAGCCCAGGAAGACTCTGGGAATCTTGGGGACCCCATCCCCAGCATCTATTACATATATATATGCTAAACGGATATCTTTCCTTTGTCTCCAAGAACAGGGAGGTGGCAGTAAGAGAGCACACAGAATAACACTGCAGACCTCAGAAGATCCGATTTTTGGGATACCTTAGAACTGCAGGGTGCATATTCCAGTTCCTATAACCACAAAGAATTTCCTCTTCAATATTCACTGTGTGTCTCTTCTCTCGAAATTTACTCCCTTTGCTCTGGTTGAGCCAACTTAAATAAGAAGGATCTGAGAGAAAGAAAAAGCTGCCTGGAGGAACGTTGATCTTGTCAGTTCAACCTGACTGGGGGCTGGCTGGGGATAGGACAGGACCTGCCTGCTGAATGGTGGCCCTGCTGTGGTTCTGTTGTTATTTTTATAAAATATAAAATACTAAGAATGTACTGATATTTATTACATGGATAGCTTGTATAGTGCTTAAGTCAGGGTTTTTAGTGTGCCTATCACCAAAATAGTGTTTATTGTACCCAAAATGCAAGTTTTTATCCAATATGCCTCCTCCCAGACTACCCCCTTTTTGGTTTTCATTATTATATATGTATGTGTGTGTGTGCGCGCGTGTATGTGTGTGTGTGTGTGTGTATGCCTGTGTGTACTCATAATTTAGCTACCACTTATTAGTGAGAACATATGGTGTTTGGTCTTCCATTTTTGAGATACTTCACATAGAATAATGGTCTCCAGTTCCATCAAAGTTGCTGTAAGAGACATTATCTCGGTTTTTGTATGACTGAGTCGTGTTCCATAGTGTGCATATTCACCACATTTCCTTTATCCACTCATGAACTGATGGGCAGTTATTTTGATTCCTCATGTTTGCAATTGTGAATTGTGTTGTAATAAACATTTTAGTACAGTTGTCTTTTTCTTTCAATAAAATGACTTATTTTCTTTTGGGTAGATACCCAACAGTGGGATTCCTGGATCAAATGGTAGGTGTACATTTAGTTCTTTGAGGAATCTCCATACTGTTTTTCATAGGGGTTGTACTAATTTGCAATCCCACCAAGAATGTATAAGCATTCCTTTTTCTCTGCATCCACGCCAGCATCTATCGTCGTCTATTTAATAATGGCCATTCTGATAGGGGCAGTATGGTGTCTCATTGTAGTTTTAATTTGCATTTCCCTCATATTTAGCAATGCTGGGCATTTTTCATATGTTTGTATGCCATTTCTCTATCTTCTTTTGGAAAACCTCTGTTCCTTTCCTTTTCCCACTATATGATGTGGTTGAATAATATGACTTGATTCTATTATTGTTTGATCCTGTATTTCTGAAATGAATTATTTGTGATCAAGTTTTATACTTATATATTACTTTTACATCCAAATTTATAATTTATATAGGCTGTTTTCAAGTTTCAGTGTAATGTTTGTAATAGCCATAGAAAAGCCTTCCATGGCATTTTTTATCCTTTTTAATAAAACAGATTTTAAAGGAAAATACCGGAACCTATAAATTTGGGAAAAGGATCATTTAAAACAATGAGCATTTTGATTAATGATTCCAGATACTTAAAATTTATTTGTTTTTGAATTTCTAATTAATGTTTCACTTCAAGTTTGGTAGCCAATACTTTATAAATACCATTTTTTTCTTTCAGGTTTCTAGTTCATTACCATACTGTTGTTTTTATTAGTCGCTAGGGATTTAAAAACTCCATCATCAGTTTTAATCCTGCTCTTTTAAATAATATTTTAGTGTGTGTTTTCACATTTTTCTTAACAATGCACTGGCTCTGTATATGTTATTATTAATTTTAGCCATATTTATTATATTCCATGTAATAATTACTCTAAATTTCATTGCCTACATTGTATTATCTTATGCACATTCATTGTATTTAGCATATGCTTACTTTTATAAATTCCAGAGACTGACATCTAGCACACATATTGTCAGGAATCTTCTAATCTGGTAATTGAGTTTTTAGCTATGTCATTTCACCTAAATACTCTTGAATCCAGCACAGAAAGCGACTTGGATATGGAGAATCTCCACTGTCTTTCAGTCTAAACAATGTCAATATTCATTAGTAATATGGTCTTGTTTTAGTTTTTAATATTTAAAAAAGCTTTTAATATACTGTTTCAAAAATATTATAATCTAATGAGTATCAAACATAACCACTTTGAATAAAGCATTTTATATTTATTAAAAGATTTTTTCAGATCAAATTATTTATATTGATCAAAATGTGCTGAAAAATGTGGTATAAAGTCCCGGTTCAATATTAGTCAATTAAGTCAAGCTTGTTTGTTGTATAGTTGGAATTTATGAATAATTAATCCATTTCATCTGTGTTATCTAATGATAACTACAAACAGTTGGTTTAAGTTTTCGCTTTGGTCAGGGAATAGCCCATTTTATTTTATAATGCTTTCAAAAATTCTCCCTTCAATATTTCAAACCAGCAGTTGTCACGCTATAAACACGGGACTGTGACCTTCGTGCCCAGAGACCTTGTCCTCAGCTCCTCCATGGTCAGCTTTCACCACAGATTCACTTTCCAAACTTCAGGACTTGGGATCCATCAGCCTATGTCTTCAGAACAGGCTAATTTAGATCACTGCTTGTCACAAAATAGTTCACCTTCAAAGTGTTCCAAAGACCAGTTTCTGTCTTTTATGAGTCTCATATTTATTACCTGTCGATTAAATTCTCACTAAGACCTCTTAACAAGATTCTTGTGCTCACTATGACCCACTCAGGTTTTTGTGTATTTTTTACCTGAAAATATTACAAACAATATGCAACTCTCCTCTCACAAAAATATTACATATTTCAAGTAGCTAATTTTCTTTTTAGGATTTAAAGTAAAATCTCAAAACCTGGTCTTTGATATCATTCAGTGTCTGATACATTATTTCCCTCATTCCCTATTCTGACCATTTGCTGTGAAGTTACTGCTTTTCGTTCCCACTTTCATGACAGAGTAATACCCACTCTTTTCCATTTCATTAAACTCTCACTGTGCTTCTGTACCCAGATAATTTCAGGGAATTTTAAATCAAATGGTTTAAAGTTACACATTCTTATAAGCTCCCTCATTCCCCAAATTGGTAGAGGTCTAGTTGTAAAATAATTCTTATATTTAAGCATTTCCATTGAAGTAATTAATAAAAAAGTAATTATGAAAACAGTTTCCATATATTCACTCTGTACCTACTATTCATACCATGTGACAAATGAGGGCAGGGTCTGGCTCTGGGGTTCACACACTCTTTCCTATGTGACTGACCATATTGGGAGTTAAACCTCTTCAAGAAAACAATAAGTGACTGCACAGTGCATAATGAATCATGAAAAACCACCTAAAATTTACGGGAATTCTATTAGCTTAGAGAATATCGTATTTCTTTCACAGCAGGCAGAACAGATTTTGGGTATCCTACGGTCACGGCTCATGAGAAAAAAGGGGCTGACTGTAGGAAAACAAGCAGTGATTAGTGCAGAGGTGTCCACCAGCCACAAAGCTGGATTAGGAAAAACAGCCAACAATAATGTAAAGATAGAGGAGAGGGTGTAAAATGACACAAAGGTGCTCACTAGGACAAGGATGCTTTGGGTGACTCTGGACTCAGGGGAGGATCTGGGGGAGAGGTTGGTCCTATGAATGTGTTGCACCTGCTGCTTGTGCCTGCGCAGGATGCAAACCATGAAGCCACTGGCCCAGGTCATGAGTCCCAAACATAAAACATCATAGGATGATAACAACATAATATGTAGGAATCCCATAATGCTGTAGTCAAAATCAAATATAGCACAATATCCCAAAACCTTGTGCCTTGTGCTGTTTATGCTGTTCTGCTGGCCCGTCACATTCTGAATAATAATGATATTTACCAGCAGGTTCAGGATCCAGCACAGGATACTGAGGGGCCCAATGCATTGAGGAGCCTGTGGTTTCAGCTCTGCCCACCTGGAGCCTGTGGGGCTGATGGTGATGGCCTGGAAGACACTCAAGAGACAGGTGATGCCAAGGCACACACCCCTGCCCACTCTATGAGCATAGAAAACAATTTTGCACAAAAAGTCATTCCAGAAATGTTTCAACCCCAAAGCTGTCACTGTGTGTGCGAGTCCTTTGGATACTATAACCAAGAAGTTGGCTACAGTCATGTGCTTGAGAACCAAATCTGTGAATCTTAAAGTGCCTCTGGTATAATAAAGGAAACTGTAATGGAAAAGAAGAAGGAAATTCCCCAGCAATCCAACTGTGGTCTGAGATAAAAAGATCATTCCTATTGCCACATCCTTGGAGGCCATTTGTCATTTTCCGGTGACTGACAATCTCATTCAGTGTGAGAGAATCCTGTGTGGAAACATGTGGATGGTCTTATTTGATGAGAACTAAAAGTCACTGTTGTACTCATACCATTATTTTCAACTAATAAATTCTTAATAATATCTATTTTCATTTCAGTAAAAGTTTCACTATTGTATGAAATTACATTTATAATTATTATATATAATACATATATTTTCTATCTATCTAAATAGAAAATCTTCACACTACCAGGGGACTATATTAATGTGTTGCATACATCTTTTCCAACTCTTGTAGTTCTTTATTATTCCCATTGTACAGGTGAGAAGATCTTAGGCATGGGAAGGCTAAATGGCATTTCTCTAGTAAACTCCTTGTTGAGAGGAGTGTCAGAAGTTGATAGTTTATCACTGTGCGGCCTCAAATCATATATTTTCAATCATCCACATATTTTCTAGGTATCTTTGCATATCTTATTAGTTTTAAAAAGAATGATCATGTGCCTTTTTCTCCCAATAATGATTGTGGCTGTTTTTTAAAAATACATTTATTTATTTTATAGGCATACATTATCTATGTTATTTCAGAGATCCAAGTAGAATATAAGTGTGCTGATTTTGCTATATAATCTTACAATGATATTCATATAAAATCCAGTGGAATTTACAGAATGCACAAATGATTCCATGTTGGTTTTAAAAGAGAAGACTCTTTATATTAATCAAGAAGGAGCACAGATGGGAATGACTATGTGCTGAGCAAGATGACATGAGACACAAGTGGGAGATAAAATACTGCTGAGGACAAGCTATTAATAAATTAGCCATAATGTGTACAGAAAAATAGTATTTGTGAATGCAAAGGTATGAAATAAAATGACTTCAGTGTCAGAATGATTGAATATATTAAAACATAAGTGCATTATGTAAAAGGAAATTGGAGGTGGGAAAAATAACTCCCTTAATTTAAATAGTAGTAGCCTGAGTATTACGCTGGGAATTGCATTGGAAATTTTTGCACAACAGAAAATATCATAAACAATTCAATTCTTTCAAAAACTGAAATCATAATTTTTAAAAATACAAAAAGCTAAGGTCAGGTTACCTTTCCTGTTGACTTCGTGAAGGAAAACTGTCATATGCCACAATCGTGTACAACAGGTGTTCTCTGTCACATGAAATTTATGGTCTCCATTTGGTATATTAATATCCCTAGAATTGGAAAAAAAGAAAAACCTTTATTTACTATTTCTAAACAGAATAAATTAATTCAACCAGCCATACCTTATACAATATCACAGCCATGAAGGTATTGTGAAGACACCTCTATCCATCCTAGAAATGGTATCCCTCACTACTGTAGGGAAGGTAGAACATCTGGAAAATTAATTCCAAAATTATACTAGAGAACCTAAAAACAACCAGGCACCTATGACTCTATCAAAATCTACAATGATGAACAGTGAGGACTATAATAAATTTAATTAGAAACAGGTAGGGACTGGTTTATGGTCTTGACCTCCATCCTTTTCCACAAGTTGAATCCATCACTCAGTCATTCTTTCCTTCTTGCATGAATGTTGTACTGGCTCAGTTTCCAGCCCCAAAGAATCCCTTTTTCAGACAAGAACACTTACCCCAGCTCCTAATACATTTAATAGCCTTGCAGTCTTTCTCTCACAGATCAAAACATAAATGTTCGCCTGAGTTTCTTCCAGGGCTGATGGGCTCAGGGATCACAATCAGCTCAGCACAGCCAGTAAGTGTGTGGGAGGGGGGCAGCCACGTTTTGGATATGCTCTGTGATCCTGTGACCTCACTTCCCCACAGGACTGCAATTATCTTTTAACCTGTAGTAACAGTGGCACTGCACACTGGGGAGCTAATCATAGTCTGAAAAACTTTGCCCCAGTTGCCAGTTATCAAAAACAATGATGCCTTTCTGATGAGCATCTCCAGGGAGATGAGTGTGTTTGGGAGAGGCCCTTCATTTCCATTTCCATGATCCCGGGAGGCAGACGGGGCTCCCCTGGAGAAATGACAAAATGATGAGGTCTGAGACATGAAAGGCTGACAGCAAAGCACATGTGTCTTCCTGGATTCTGTGCTTCCCTGTGATGTTTCCCTGGGGAAAATCTAATTTTCTGTTAATCATGAAGATTCTAAACTAAATGTTATTATTTAATTATGGCTAGAGAAATGGAATCATACAAAGAATTTGAGAAGGATTTGTCAACAGATTACGCTGCAGATAACATGTTGCACTGTAGCAGCTTCTTGGCTCTGTAAGAACTTGAAGTCTAATATTGATATGAAAAATAAATGGGGCAAATTTTGCAAATCAATGGAAATTAACATGAACATGTAGATGATATATTCTGGTAATGTATACCTTTTCAGCGTTTACTCCCATGAGTATAGGGATTCTAAACTGTTTGATATTATAGAAGAGATACTTTTATCTAACAGTCCCTCATGTGCTTAACCCCACAAATTTATGTAATACATGGAGCAATTTTATTAATGAACAAATTGATCTAATGATGCCACCTAACTATTCAAGAGATTTACCATTGTGAAATCTTCCCAGTAGTTTTTAGGGTTTGTGCATAAGAGTAATACGGAAACTTTCCCTGAATTGAGCCATATAGAATATGACAGACATATGGGCAATGTGAATGTAGATTTGAAGACTTTATGTGCACACAAATAGGCACAAAGATGTTTATGGTAGTTTTGTTCACAATTCCAATACTTGGAAGCAGCAAATTCAACCTTCAGTAGATAAATGGATAAACTGTGGCACTTCCAGGTATGAAATATTATTCAGCGTTTAAAAGATACGAGCTTACCAAGCCATGAAAAGACGTGGATGAAACTGAAGGGCATAGTACTAAGTGGAAGAAACCAATCTGAAAAGGCTATATTCTGTATGATTCCAACTATTTGACCTTCTGTACAAGAGAAAATTATGAAGACAGTATAATGCTCAATGGCCAGGGATTTCTTGGGAGTGAGAGACACATAGCCACTGAACATTTCTAGGTCACAAAAACTACTCTCTATTACTCTATAATGGTAGATACTTGTCATCACATATTACTCCAGGTTCAGGATACAAAAGCTTTAGGAACAGAGCCTCAATGAGGTGACATTTGTGCTGCGAACAGAAGGACAAGAGGAGGCAGCCCTTCACAAGTCTGGAAACAGTGTAGTCAGAGGGAGGGTCTATTCCTCAGAGACTTGGTGGCATAAATGAATTTGGTCACAGAAGAGGTGAAAAAGGCATTTGGTGTAGCTGGAGGGAGCCTGAGAGGAGAGGAAGGAAGGGAAGGAGGATGGCAGGGCCACACCCCAGGGCCTGGAAGACTCTACTATGTAATAATAGTTATTGCTGGTGACAACACTCAAACGTACAGCATGTAAAAACAAGCATTATAATTATCTGAAAGTTTGTGTGTTTTAGGATCCTGGCATGGCTCAGCTGGGCATCTCTGCCTCAAGGCCTCATGGGAGGCTGGGGCTGTGGTCTCAACTGAAGGTCAACTGGGCAGGATATTCCTCCCAGCTCACTCACCAGTAATCAGCAGGTTTCAGTTTGGACCAATGGTCTCAGGGTTTTTCTGTCTGTAGGCCAGGTCATCCATTGGTTCTTTGCTGCTGGGGTCTCTCTGTAGGGTAACTAACAATACCTCAGCTTGCTTCCCTGCAGTGAGGGGTGGGGGAAGAGAGACAGAGAGGGAGACAGAAGAGAGGGAGCAAGACAGAAGTCACAGACTTTTCCTAACTCAATCTTGGAAGTGACATCCCATCGCTGTTGCCATATTCTCTTGGGTAGAAGACATTCATTAAGCCCAATCCACCAAGCAGTGAGAATTACATAAGAACGTGTAACCAGGAGGTCAAGTGGGTGGGGGTGGGGGCTGCTGGGAGCAATTGGGTGACAGGCAGGTGGGCCAAGCCACACAAAGTGTTAGCTCTGGATCAGGGAGAGTGCAGGTATGTAGGAGTCTCCACTATTTGGGGCCCAGAGATGTCCAGGGAATCCTCCTGCCCAAACCCTACACAGGTAACTGCCCACGGATCCCTCCCAGGCATTTCCCTCTTGAATGACTCAGTCTCAATCCCAGGAATCTGGGGCTCCTCCCTTCCTCTACCCCCACTGTCCATCCCCAAATTGACCCGTCACAAAATCAGTTTTCACGTATTTATAAGAGAATGTGAAGAAACTGTATATTCTGTTTTCACTTCATGTTACAGCCTTGCATTCAACTAGCATTCATATTGCTGTAACTGTCCCTCCATTGCCCCAACAGTGTGAATGTGAGTCAGCCCTGAGCCTGGATGAGACCTACAGGTGGCACCATCAGGGCAGACAGGCTGGAGACCTTGGAGGAGGCCCTGGTGCCTCCTCCAAGAGCAGTGACCAGTTTCATGTCCCCACCTTCCTGGGCACCTCTCAAAACTTA
The DNA here is from genome assembly GCA_008750895.1 of Mirza zaza. Classification (NCBI taxonomy): domain Eukaryota; kingdom Metazoa; phylum Chordata; class Mammalia; order Primates; family Cheirogaleidae; genus Mirza; species Mirza zaza. Next base: position 52,337 of record VSMD01115481.1, on the reverse strand, counting down.
ATCCCTACCCACCAGGTCCTCACCACCTGCAGAAGTTATCCCATTGTGTTTTTGTTTTTGGTTTTTTTTTTTTTTTGAGACAGAGTCTCACTTTGTTGCCATTGTGATTTTGATTTGCATTTCTCTGATGTAATGTTGAGCATTTTTTTCTCATATCATGTTGGCCATTTGTATGGCTTCTTTGGAGAAATGTCCACTCAGATCTTTTGCCAATTTTTAATTATTATTATTTTGCTATTGACTTGTTAGAGCTCCTTATATATTCTGGTTATCAGTCCCTTGTCAGATGTATAGTTTGGAAATATTTTTGCTCATTCTGTGGGTTGTCTTTTCTTATTGTTGTTTGCTTCCTTTGCTGTGCAGAAGCTTCTGAGCTGGATGTAATCCCATTTGTCTGTTTTTGCTTTGGCTGTCCGTGCTTTCATGGTCGTATCCAAAAACAGTCTTTGCCCAAACCAAGGTCCTGGAGTATTTTCCAATGTTTTTTCTAGTAGTTTTAGAGTTACCAGTCTTAAATTCAAGTCATTAATCTATTTTGACTAGATTGTTGAATCTTTTGAGAGATACGGGTCTGGAAAACATGACCAAACATCTGAGATGGGTTTCAAAGGAAGACGCCAGGGCCACCAGGTCCCAGTGTAGCCAGGTTACCAGAGGCACAGCTGCAGAGTGAAGAGCCAAGAATGGACATATCTCCACTCTCCTCCCACACCTGGATTCAGTTGTATCTTTAAAACTCCCAGGTACACTTGTGTTTAGTTTTCTCCTTCCTGGTGAATCTAGAGGTTTCATATTGTGGACAGAAAGATTTGGTGGTGGAACAAATGGATGAGATTCCATTTCCAGAAATTTAGCAAACAGTTCTGAAAAAGAACTGTTAAGCACAGACTGCTGATTTGGCCTCAAAGGTGTGTTAAGGACACTTTTTGATCCTCCTCCAAGTCACCCAGTTATCCACCTGGTAACACCACCTGGATCTTCATCAAACAACTGCTCCATTGCCTCCTCTCTGACACCCAGGATACTCCCATCAGTCGTAGCACCTCACAACACTAATTTTTGGTGTGTGGAAATGTCCAATGGAGAGGTTTTTCATTAGAACTTTGTTTGCTTTGCCGTCTGTGCTGTTTACTAACTTCATCAGCTTCTCTTGCAGATGATCCAGCACTTCTTGTTGTAGCTCATTTTGATTTTTAAGTTTTTCAATTTGTTCTTCCTTTAGCTCTAACTGTCCTGTAAGTCATGATGCTGACATTTGCTTCATCCAAACGTTCCTGTAATGATGTCACTTTTCCCTCCAGATTTTCTGCCTTTTTCTCCCATTCGGCTGAGTTGTTTTTGCTTTTCTAGCTCAGCCGAATATGTATCTTTTTTTCTCTTGTTGGAAACGCTCTACTACCATCTGCAGGTTGGCTAGTGACAAAGCGTGCTGCCTCACCTGGTCCTGAGAGACAGAAAGCTGCAGTGCAATTTCATCCTTTTGCATGCGACTGCACTCAGTTGTTCTTGCAATGACTGCACCTGCACCCTGGCTTGATGGCCTGAATTTTCCACTGCATTGTCCACTTCTAGTTTACTAATGTCCATTCCTAAGTTAATATTCTCTCCTTGAGGTTTGTTACTTCCTCCTAAAAGTTCATTTCCATTTGAAGAAAGTAACTGACCACTTTTGGCTTTGATTGAGAGGTCTTTTTCCTTAAGTAATCTTTGTAAAATATCGTCTTTGTCCTTTAGCTGCTCAATGTCTGCATCAGTTTGCTCATATTTTTTCATTCCAGCTCTGCGGTGGCAGCAATCGAGTTGGACAATCTGACATCATTTTCCGGAAGGGTTCTAGTTGTTGCATCTTTTTCTTGCAGTGATTCGCTGAGCTCTTCTATATCTTGATGAAGAAACTGAGAAGACTCAATCCAGACATCAGATTTACTTGCTCCAAGACACTCTGGTGACTGGGGAGTAAGGGATGATCCAGTAGAGAGCTGGGGTAAAATATCCAGATTTCCTAAAAGAAGACCCTTGGTATCACAAAGCTGCCATGTACTGTGTTGAACTTGTGCTAATTGCTGCCATCCTCATGGAGAGCTGAAGTAGGATGACTGAACTGAGCCCATAACCCAGGGAAGCTGGCGCAGTGGCTGCCCCTGTAGCACCAGCTACCGACCCTGCGCGTTGCACAGCTGACTACAGTTTTCACAGGGAAAACTGTTGGAGGCAGGGACTTGGCCCATCTCGCCTCCCTGATGCTCCCACTCGTAGTGTGGTGGTTGTGCGGGAGAGGCCCTTGTCTCCCTCAGCCACACTGCTGGCGAGATCTTGATTGGATACTTTTTTAATCCCCCTGCTGACTGGATCTTAAAGCTTGTTGCTGATTGGATGTTAAAGTTTGTTGCTGATTAGACGCTTTTTGAATCCTGCCAAGGGTATAAAAACTGGAGGGTAACAAGGAAGGGGGGTCAGAAGTTGATGCTGAGCCTGCTGGCGGAATAAAGGCTGTTCTCCAACTCTCCGTGTGCTGGTCGGTTCTCTCCCCGGTCAAGCGCTGTAACACTAGCTGTACACTTGCCCCAACGGTTTCAGCAGCGGCCCCTGGCGCAGCCCGCCTCGCTCTGGGGCGCCGGCTTCTCCCCCTTCCTGCCCCGGTGGGGCGGTGACCTGCACACGGCCGCTCTGTTTGAAGCTGTGGTGCTCCCCGCTCCTCTTCCAGACCAGGGCGGAGCCTCCCGGCCTTCCCTTCTCCGCCCTCGAGACAGCGCGACGGCCTCGGCGTCCTTTCTCCCGGAGGGCGGCGATCCCGCGGCCGTCCTCCCTGCTCCCTCAGCGCGTCCTTTGTAAAGCTCGAAACGCGGCGGGAGGGAGCCAGGCCGCCCCGCACGGACCGGAGCCCCGAGCCGGGACGACGCGCTGCGGGTGTGGAGAGCCACCGGAAGCGTCCATTGCTGTGGGACGGTCCCGCCAAGTGTCCTCTAACCGCGCCTGCGCGGGCCTGAGTCGCTCAGGAAGTGACGACACAAGGCGGGTTCCTAGGCAACGCGGGCGCGGTGTCCCGTGGCGCTGTAGGTGACCGAGATTGACAGTGCCCTGCATGTTTCGAAAGAGTCAGAAGGCTGGATTTTGAAATGGTCCTAACACAAAGAATGATATTTGAGGGGATGGATATGCTAATTACACGGATTTGCTCATTAGACATTGTATACATGCGTCCAAATATCACACCGTACCCCATCGATATGTGCAGTTATTAAGTGTCAATTAAAAACATTAATCATAGCAAAAACCAAACAAACAAACAAAAAAACCTCGGGATGTCTGAATTGAACTAACTAACTGCAATTTAATTCTGCTGAATTCTTCAAAATATTCTAGAGAAATACTTATAAATTATTTTAAAACAAAAAATTGATACATCAAAGCAAATACAGCATACAGTGGAGGTTTTTGTTCTTAAAATACAGTTTCCATCATGTTATTGCCTCACTCAAAGCTTTCGGAGGTTCCCTATTATCCAGAGACCAGATCTGTCAGGTTGACCTGAAGGTCCTCCAAAACTGACCTCTGAGCTGTCCATGCAGTGGCACCTCCAGGTCTCAGAGCAGCAGCCCAGTCAGTCCAGGTAGCGTCTCCAGGTCCCTACTTCCTCACTCCTGTGGTTGGTTTATTCCCCTTGCCTGAAATGCTCCCTTTCCTCCATCTCATTCAACTAAAACTCTTTCTCTCCTTCAATGCCTTTCTGCACCCTTCTCCTCCCAAGGAAACCGTAATTTAATTGGTGAAATTAAAAAAAAAAAACGACAAACCAGTTACAGCGTCCAGAAATTTTCCTACGAGCACACATGAAATGAAGAAACTCTTGTTCAGAGCAGAGAGTTTGTGGCATTTGAGCCGTGATCTGCTTCCATCCTCCTCACCCAGCTCTGTGCAAGGGAAGATCTGCTCTGCACGGCTTGGGCGGAGAAGACAGGGCTCACTTTTCCCACAGCTCCTGGGGTAGAGCTGTGTTTTCACCCTGTGAGGGGCAGGACAGCAGCCTCCTTTGCCACCCCAGCTCTGTGTTCCTGAAGCACTATTCCAGGCAGGAGTGGCTGAGAAAACCTGGGGTTCCTTCCCGTCACTAAGCCCCCAGCACCGAGTGAAGGAACAATGACGTTCATAATTTGGAAAGGAGAGCTTTCTTTCTCATAAAGGGCTGTAGCCTTTGGGTGGCCATTCCGACAGACTGGAAAACTGGGCCTCAGCAAGATGCCAGGAACACATGCTTTGAGGCAGTGACAAAGGGAACAGGAATGTATTCTGAGTGGAATAGTCAGATATATATATATATATATATATATATATATATATATATATATATATTCAACAAACTATAGGAGGAGCCAGGAATGTTTATGAAAGAGAAACATGTGCCTACACAATCAAGTTTTATGCTTTTTTATGGGGTCCATGTTCAGAAAAGGCCACCCTTTTATGTCAAAATGATGAAGCAAGGACACAAAACCCCTCTCTGTGCATGCTCTGCAGACTGGTAGCACCACTGCGTTGTGTGTGGTCCCTCCTCAGGAAAGAATGCTGATCTGGACCATGAGATTGGGTTCTGTTTAGCCCTTACAAAAAAGCCCAATGGTCTTTAGCAAGGGAGAGAGTATAATGAGGCATGTGTGACCTCCAATCCTGCTAGGGCTGGAAACTTGGTTTTTAGGTTTCTCTGGGGTCACCTTTGCCATGAAGGGGTCCATTCAGTCAGCAAAGGCTTTAGGATTTTATTGCAGTTCACATCACTCATAGGGTAGAAGCCCTACTCCAGGTGTGGTGGCTTAGAATACTGTATTTCCATCAGTCCTATCCCAGTTTGCTTATAGAGTAGAGGATCTATGAGAGTCAAACCAAGCTGACCTGGGGCTACCATCCCACCTAATGCCCACTTATAGGGTAGGGGTGTCACACTGGGAGACCAGGCCATGGTCCCTGCTCCCAGCTCTAGTGCTTTGGTGCATGTTTTGCCCAGGAGGAGGGGCAGGCCATAACAGAGAGCTATGCAGGTCTTCCTAATCAGACTTCCTTTATTTGGAACAGAGCTTGCACAGGTTTGCACCTAAGAGCACTGTCAAAGGCAATAGGGATTTAGATGGTAAGCGATTAAGAGGAAGTGAAACAGTAGACCAGCTGGAAGTTTTCTTGGGAGAACGAGGAAAAGAGACAACTAAGAAGGGCCCTCCTAGTGCAACTGTATCAGGATTGTGCAGCACATTAATCTGCCAAGACACCAAGTTGCAGCAGAGAAAGAGGTTTATCCACAGGATCTACAGCCAAATGAGGAGGTGGGAGGAAACCTCAAATCTGCCTCCCTGAGGAGTCGGGGCTAAGGATTTTAAGGCATTTGGATAAGTAGTGGCCCAAGATATGGGGATTGTTGATTTCACCAAAGCCACAGTAGAATTGAAGGGGAGGATGTGAGGGAGGCCTGTTCTAATGAAGAATCACTGAGGAGGACTCGCCACAAAGAAAACATGCATTTAGAAAAGATTAAACTGTTTTACTGACAATGTAAGGTTTGATCTACCCATCCATCCCTCACCCTTCCATCCGTCACCCTTCCATTCCTCCATTCATTCTGAGTTTCCACTCTGTCCGGGAAAGGCAGTGTGCCAATGGCTCAAAGGATAGCACAATGTGTATGATGATGGCTCTGCAACCTCAAGGAATCTACGATTGCCTGTGAAGCCAGCTATTGCTTGCATGAGAATTTCTATTTTCGATCACACTCTGTAATATTCCTGATCCATAAATAAGCCAAATTCCCCCCACTCCCATGGTGATGGGAGTAAGTGATACATTAGAGGTTGAGAAATTCCGTTTCAACTGGAATGCGAATCGTGGATCTATTTGTACTCCAGGGGGAGCCATCACACAGAAGACGCTGAGGTCTATGTCCGGCTTTATGCAACAACACTGGTCTTAGTGGGCCAGATATTTGGGGATAAGGGGGTTTTAGAGAAGTTCTCTATGTTTGCGTATTCAGGAGGGTAGGTTATCTGAGATCGCATTTTTTATGATCTAAGTATAACATACCTTGAGGAAGGTGCACAAATCTTAAATGTATGGCTCAGTGAATTTTCATAGCTACCTACTCAAGTACTCCCCCTCCAGATGAAGTCAGAGAACATCTCCAACCTCCCAGAATGTTCCCTCATGCTGCTTCCCAGAATATACCCACTCCCATAGCCATAATTCTGACTGATCATCATAGGTTGGTTTTACCAGTCTCGAACTTCATAAAAATGGAACTATGTGGTATGCACTCTCCCTCTGGTTTGCTCCTTTTGCCCATCCCGTGTCTGTGAGGCATTATATTGATTCATTTAACAGCTGTCTCTTCTTTTTATTACTGTGTATCATTCCAATAAAGGAAAAAAAATTCCAATTTATTTATCCATTATCTTGCTGATGGACATTTTGGTTTGTAATTTGAAGTTATTACAGCTAAACTGCTATGAACATTCTTCTACATGCCTTTTGGTGGACATGTTGCTTATTACTGTTATTATTTACCTAGGAGTAGAATCTGATAGTATTTTCAGTTTCTAAAACCTTTGTTCCTAGGTAAGATACATTAGTTTTTATCTCTGAATGTGTTTACAGATATTCGTTAAAGAGAGATCTATCTGCAACCCACAAAAAATGAATTTTTGATTATCACTGGCTCCAGTCTGGAGAAAGCGTGCTGCTTTGCTCTAAAGTCACACAATAAGCAACATCGACACGTATGCTGCCTAGGGGACAGATGAGACCATAAAGGGAGTTTGGTGTAAGCTGCTCCTTAAAGTTAATTGATTAAAATTAATTGGTTAGAAGAGTATATGTGAAAAAAAATCAATAAATAAAATTCACATACCAAAAAAAAAGAAGAGTATATGTGTATGTATGCATGGGGTTGGCTCTGGAAAGAATGAGTTTCTTTTTTAAATAACAGCTGCCAGTGATACAGTACAGTTAGAGCCTTGACATCCTGTTGATCTATGACCCTGGAAAACATGAAGACCTTGTGGACATGGAACCCACAGGCCTTGATGACTGAATGGGTGAGGAGTGTGATGGAGAAGGCGAAAATAGGCCTTGAGATTTCTCATCTGGATTACAGATGAGAATGGCCATGTTATTAGGAGAAACAAGAAAATCCACAGAAAGAGAAGCAGCACTACAGCAGCACTACAAATGTACTCTCACTCCTATGCTAATATGTAAAGAAAAGGTAATCTCTTTATTTCTCCATAACCAGCCCACATTTTCAAGTGAGACCCTATTTTCTGGATAACAAGAAAGTAAACTTGAACTTTCAGCTTGCCAAAGACTGGCGTCTCTGGATGCTTTGGCCATTCTCCACACCCCCTGCTGCCACCTCCTCTCTCCAAGAGGCATCTGCTGTGGGGGGTTGGACTGGCTGTGTCACCTGGGGTCTTGATGACCTCATGGAGGTAAAGTTGGTTATAAAATTTATAATCGTATAATTACCAAAAGAGTGGTTTGTTCATTTAGAGGTGCATAAAAGCAAGGATGGCCGGGAAGTCCCCGATACAGATGGGTAACAGGCGTGGGAGAAACAGGAAAGTGTGATGGAGCTTCTACTGTGAACTCAGCGCGCTACTGACACACAGACACACACGGACCAAGAAGCAGACTAGAACATCCAGAAAAAGATGCGAGTGCTTATGGAAACTTAGTATAATAAAGGAGGCATCTCGAATCAGTGGGGAAAGAAAGGCATTTTATTTATTTTTTATTTTTTTTGAGACAGAGTCTCACTTTATTGCCCAGGCCAGAGTGAGTGCCGTGGCGTCAGCCTAGCTCACAGCAACCTCAAACTCCTGGTCTCAAGCAATCCTGCTGCCTCAGCCTCCCAAGCAACTGGGACTACAGGCATGTGCCACCACGCCCGGCTAATTTTTTTCTATATATATTAGTTGGCCAATTAATTTCTTTCCGTTTATAGTAGAGATGGGGTCTCGCTCTTGCTCAGGCTGGTCTCGAACTCCTGAGCTCAAATGATCCGCCCACCTCGGCCTCTCAGAGAGCTAGGATTACAGGCGTGAGCCACCGCTCCCGGCCAGAAAGGCATTTTATTTATTTTTATTTTTATTTATTTTTTTTTGAGACAGAGTCTCACTTTATTGCCCAGGCCAGAGTGAGTGCCGTGGCGTCAGCCTAGCTCACAGCAACCTCAAACTGTTGGGCTCAAGCGATCCTCCTGCCTCAGCCTCCCGAGTAGCTGGGACTACAGGCATGTGCCACCATGCCCGGCTAATTTTTTCTATATATATTAGTTGGCCAATTAATTTCTTTCTATTTATAGTAGAGATGGGGTCTCGCTCTTGCTCAGGCTGGTCTCGAACTCCTGAGCTCAAATGATCCGCCCACCTCGGCCTCCCAGAGAGCTAGGATTACAGGCTTGAGCCACCTCACCCGGCCAGAAAGGCATTTTAAACAGTGGTTTTAGGATACCTGGATAGTCCTGTTGAAAATGATAAAATTGGATCCATTCTTCACATGGTACACTGGGATAAACTCCAAATAAATCAGAGATTTAAATGTGAAAAATTGAGCCCTACAACTACTAGAAGAAAACATGGGTGAATTCCTTTGTAACCTTTGCACAGAGAAACCTTTTCCTAAGGCTTAAAATCCAGAAGTAGTAAGAGAAAAGACTGACACGTTTGATTACATGACAATTTGCCTGGCAAAAAAATACCATGAGTAAAGTATGGCAAACTGGGAAAAATATTATAGACAAGCAGTTACTATTCCTAATACACAGATTCCAAATTGAAGAAAAAGGGCAACAAATCGACGGGAACTCAAACTAGAGAAATGAAAAAACGAGTCATGGGAATGAAATCCAAATGGCCCCTTAACTGTATGAAAAGATTCTCAACCTTGCCTACAATAATTACAATGCAAATTAACAATCATCAAGCTATCATTTCTCACCTAGAAGATTAGCAAAGATCAAAATGTTTGATAACATACTCTGTTGACCAGGCTGTGGGGACTGCAGAATGGCAGAATTCCTAGGGACAGGAATTTGGCAATATCTGGCAAAATTACATCTGCATTTATTCACTGAGCTGGCTTTCTCGCTTTTAGGTATTTATCCCAAAGGTCGGGTGGCAAAAATATGAAAAGATTCATACAAAGTAAGAATAAAATGCTTTCATATTGTCAATGTACGTTTTTTTCCTGGGTTTTAATGGACATATTTATGTTCTTAAGGTGTCAGGGTTTGGCACAAAGATTATAAAACTATAAACCCAGCCAAATACAATGATCTGTGTTTGTATGATTCTTGATAAGTAAGGTAAAATTAATATAGTTGGTCTAATGATAATAGCTAAACCTCCTGAGTTATCAACAAAAATACCTATGTGTTTAAAGTTCTTAATTAGGTAAAAATGTAGATGCGCCTAAAAAAATAAGTGTCAGCAAACAAGAATAAATAAAACACCAAGTAAATAGAGCACAAAATCAGACACTTATGGTCAAGGTTTACAAAAAAATTTTGGTTTTGGTCTCTTAATCCTAGCTGCACATACAGTTTCTTCCACCGATTTTAATGTCTGTGGAAAGGTACACATAAAACACATTTCTAACTCATTCTTTCTATAATCTGACATTAAAAGTACTGTTAGAATTCAAAGCTGTCCTAGAAATTGTAGTAACAAAAGCTTAAATTGGAACCTTAATTTTCCCTTGGTATTTGTCTACTCTTCTGTCCTACTCTTTACAAGCTATCCAGTTATGTATACATTATTTCCTGTGACAAAGTTTTTTTTTTTCCTAGAAAAGGAGTCCTGGAAATGGTAATTTTTGTATAGTAATTTAAGGTTTAAAAAAAGATTGTTAAAATCCAAAGAGAATCTTAAGAGTCTTACTCTTTACAAATATTACATGTGCTCGAGTTTACAGCAAAGTTGGAAAATGTTTTGAGACTATTTTGATTGCTTTTCTTTTTTGTTTATTTGTTTTTTTAATTCAGGATATTATGTGGGTACAAACATTTTGGTTACATGAAATGCATTTGCCTCACTCAAGCCAGGGCCACAGGCGGGTCCTTCCCCCATACAGTGTGCCCTGTCTCCATTAGCTGTGGGTTTACCCCCCTACCCTGTCTACCCCCCACCCTCCCACCCCCCAACCTGACCAGCACACAGTGAGTATTACTACCATGCGAGAACCTTAATGTTGATCAATTAGTACCCGTTTGATGGCGAGTACATGTGGTGCATGTTTTTCCATCCTTGTGATACCTCACTTCGAAGGATGGGCTCAATCTCTACCCGGGGTAATACAAGAGGTGCTAGATCACCATGACTTTTTGTAGTTGAGTAGTACTCCGTGGTATGCATAGACCACATTTGAAAATCCACTCATGTATTGATAGGCATTTGGGTTGTTTCCACATCTTTACAATTATAAATTGTGCTGCTATAAGCATTCTAGTGCAGATGTCTTTATTATAGAATGTCTTTTTTTTTTCCTTTGGATAGATGCCTAGTAGTAGGATTGCTGAATCAGATGGTATTTCTATTTTTAGCTCTTTGAGATATCTCCAAATTACTTTCCACAAGGGTCGTACTATTTTGCAGTGGCCACCAGCGGCATAAGAATTTTCAAGTCTCTCCACAACCATGCCAGCACTTGTTGTTTTGGTACTTTTTGATAGAGGCCAATGCCACTGGAGTTAGGTGATACCTCATTGTGGCTTTGATTTGCATTTCCCTAATGATTAGAGATGTCGAGCACTTTTTTATATGCTTGCTGGCCATTAGTCTGTCTTCTTTTGAAAAATTTCTGTTCATGTCCTTTGCCCATTTATTGATGGGGTTATTTGATTTTTCTTGTTGATTTTCTTGAGTTCTATATAGATTCTTATTATCAGCCCTTTATCGGATGTGTAGAAAGCAAATATTTTCTCCCATTCTGTAGGTTGTCTATTTGCTTTAAGGACAGGTTCCTTGGCTGTGTAGAAGCTTTTTAATTTGATCAGATCCCATTAGTTTATTTTTGTTACTGCCATGATTGCTTTGGGGGTCTTCTTCATAAATTCTTTACCTAGGCTGATGTCTGAAAGAATCTTAACCACATTTTCTTACAGAATTCTTAAGGTTTCACACCTTAGGCTTTAGTCTGTTATCCACTGTGAGACGATTTTTGTGAGAGGTGAGAGGCGGGGATCCAGTTTCATTCTTCTGCATGTGGATATCCAGTTTTCCCAGCACCACTTATTGAATAGAAATTAATTTCCCCAATGTATACTTTTCTTGTGCCAGTACCATGCTGTTTTGCTTACTATAGACTTATAGTAAAGATTGAAGTCTGGCAGAATGATGCCGCCAATTTTTTTCTTTTTGCTTAAGATTGCTCTGCGATCCCTATCAAAATTCTATCATTCATTACAGATTTAGATCGTTTTTCAAACAGCTTAATCTTGATCTTCATTTAAGAAAAAAAGTGTTATAACTTTGTTTTTGTTGTTTGAGGTGTTAAGGACTGGTGCTGAAGGTTTTTTGTCAGTCTGAAGTCAAGTGATGTCACGTTGATAGGTCTCAGAAAACTACCCTAAAATGAAGGCCTCAGAAGCAAAAGTTTTCTGGCCTTCCCTTGCCTTCCTGCCTCCTGGTTCCACACTTGCTTGAACCTGGCCGTAGAAATCAGAACTCATCTTCCCCAAGGCAGATCATAAGAGCCAGAACCTATTTTTCTGAAAGCTAGCCATAAAACCTAAAATTATTCTATGTAAAAACTGGCCCTACAGTAATGATCTGACCTATTTCGTTTTATTCGAAAACCCCCATTCTGGAAAGTGTCCTGCCCCACACCCGGAAGGAAGGAATGCACACTCAGGCCAAACAGAAACTAGATACAAAGGCCTTGCTGCGTCCTGCCTCTCAGCCTGTTTGTGCAATCATATTTCTACACAGCTGTCTGCCAGCACCATTTATTGAATAGCCTCCTTTCCCTTTTCATTTTTTGTCTGCTTTGTCAAAGATCAATTAGTCATAGCTATATTGTTTTATTTCTGGGTTTCCCTTGTGTTCCACTGGTCTATGTCTCTAGTTTTATACCAATGCCATCCTGTTTTTGCTTACTAAAGCCTTGGAGTGTAATTTGAAGTCAGGTAATGTGATTGCCTCCAGATTCATTCTTTTTTTGCTTAGAACTGATTTAGCTATCAGGCTCTTTTTTGGTTCCAAATGAAGCTTAGAATTGTGTTTTTTTTCTAGGCCTGTGAAATAAGATGTTGGTATTTTGATGGGAAAACTGGATAGCCACAAACAGGGGAATTAAGCAGGACCCCAGTCTCTTGCCATATATAAAAATTAATTCAGGATGGATTAAAGACTTAAATGTAAGGCATGAAACTATACAAATTCTAGAAGAAAAAAATAGGAAAAACCTGTTCTATATGTAGGGAATTGCACTGATTCTATAAATGACTTTGGGCAATAAGGACATTTTAACAATCTAGATTCCTCCAGTCCATGACCATGGGATGTTTTTCCATTTGTTGGTGTCTCCAACACCATGATGTCTCCGACCATGGGATATTTTTCCATTTGTTGGTGTCTGGGAGTAGAAGAGGCCTAGGGGGAGACCCTTGTCACATGAATCTACACATGACCTTATAGAGAGGGGCAAAAGGAGATCTTTACCTGTTTCCTTTTCTCCCAACTCAGAACTTCTGGCCTCTGAGTATCACATGAACACACAGGCTGATGCTTATGGGAACCCTACGCAGGGCTGAATTCTCAGCTCCATCCTAAGAGACAGATGTACCAACAGGAGCAAGAAGACTTTAAAGACTGGAGCAGCACTTCTGCTCAGGGAACGATTGCTGCAGCAGAGCATGGGCAGGAGGGGCCCAAGGCTGTAGCCTTTTCTTGACAGAGTACCAAGTCCTCTGAAAAATGACAAAGATGGCATGATGGATGGCCCACCAATAGGACTTATCATGACCCCAGCGCTTGGGAGGCTGGGCCCTGCCTCATGTCTAGTGATGGTCTGCCTAACAAAGGCATGGAATTAAAGCATGGCTCCTAGAAGTTACAAGAAACTTGAGATCTTTCTCAGCAAAATTCTCCAGCCAAAAGCAATGGTCATCCAGGAATGGCCAGTGGAACAAGGCATGAAATTCTGTCCATCCCATGAGGCCAATGAACATGGGACATTCAAGTCTACACAGTCGTCCAAACCCAGTAACAGTTATACCAAGCCCTCCAGGCCAGGAGGATCATTTTTCTCAAAACCTCTTCTTAACCACTTGGGTACCGCGCTCACCAGCCGGGAAACCTTGCCCACAGCCGGCACTCAGAGTCCACACGACAGTCTGTGCTGTGCATTGACATTGGATCCGTTTTGCTCTTGTGTGATGAGGAAAGCTTTAAAGCACTGAAAGCTTGTTTTACTTTACAGGCAGCTTTGCTTGTCATGGAAATCAGAATAGGTAACATATTCATATACGTTTTCATTACGTTATTTTTAAATGTTCACAATTTTATTTTGATAAATGAAAAATTAGAAAAGTCGTATCACGGCTGTCGGCTAAAGTCGATGCTCATCAGCTGTGCACTTTCATATCACGGCTGCCGGCTGAAGTCACTGTGCGCGTTCATCTGTGGCTGTCGACTACAGTGGACGCTGGTACCGAAGGGGTTAATCTAGAGCAGGCATATCCATTCTTTCTTCTCTCCCTTTCCCAGTAAGAGACAGTCGCAAGATGTAAAGAACAGCGACACTGAAGATACTGGCACCTCCATCACCCCTCAAAAGAAGGCATTCAATTCCTATGCCCTTTCTCCTAGTAAGGATATCAAGGCTGTCCCTAAGAAAGATTCCTCCAAGCACATTCCAAGTCCAGCTAACAGCAACTGATCTGCTGTTACCCTCACAAACCCTGCTAAGACAAAAGCACTGTCCCCACAGAAAGGACAGGGATTGAAGCTGGACGCTATTATTCAGATGATCATGTCCCCAGATACTAAGAGGCGCACATCCTGGGACAGTGCAGAGGCTGGGGGAGACACAGTTACACTTGGTGACACTAGATTCCAAGCATGTTGTAAATGTTCTTTGTGAGTTATAAGATTCACGAAAAGTGAATTTGTGAAAGGAATTTTGCATTTGATCAAGTCACGTATAATTAAAATTGAATTATTCATAGTAGTCTTCCCATATTGAGTTTTGATATTAAAAATACACTCATAAAAACTTTTTCAATATTAATCTCCTATGTTAGAACAACAAGGATTTTGGAAGCACTGATTTGCTGTCAGTAAAATCGCAAGAGGTTTTGATTTAGCAATTCTGAAATCTATTTTTTAATAGCCACCTTCTATTCTGTAGACAATTTCTAGCTTACATTTCTTCCTGCAATCTAATTCATTTCCCTAGTTTCAGACTGGAAATGTAACTTGCCTTTTTCCACCCCTTGAAAAGGTATACTTTCTTGCTTGGCTGGAGTGATAATTCTCTCCTTCAATCTTTTGCTCGACTCCTGTAACTCTTTTTCTCTGGTTCTAATTCTGCTGTTATAGCCTGATGCTAAAATGATTATCCGAAAGGCCTAGAAAACCAATATTCTCCTCCAGTATAACTGGATTATGTACTCTTGGCTTTTCTTGATTTGTCTGTATTGCTACACATAACATGGAAAGTTTCCATGCTGCTACTAAGAGCCTCATATTCTCCTGCTCAAGGTACTAGTTTTCTTATTTATATTTCTCTATAATATAGTATATGCTCATAACCCTGTACCTACTCTTCCCGTATCTGGATTAAATTCAAGTACCCTTTTCATCACATTTGACTCCAGGTTATCCAAACGGGCTTCCCACTGGGAAAAGCAGTCACAGTACAGGCTTTTCTTCCTCTTTCGTGGTTACTATCCTAAATCAACAACAACAGCAACAAAGATTTTATGTTTTATGAAGATAATTTCCCATGTTGTCTTTATTAGGTTGTTCTGATGACTTAGCAAAACTGAGCTTTTAGAGGGTTAAATGTCTTACATCCATGTAACTTTTTCTATTGCTTTTGCAGTCTTTTCATTATCATACTGATTAAATAAATAACTATTACTTAACAATGACCTGATACACCATTTTGTTCAAGTGTTTTGACCCTTTTAATATTTATTGGCAGGTTTCCCTAGATTTAAAATATTAAATTAAGTCTTTTTGACCTAAAATTAACTTTGGGATTTTCTATTTGGGCCTTTGGAGAGCCTCAACTAATGTATCTCAGATCTTGTAGAGATATTACACAATTAGGCTTATTTGTTAAATTGTATGGGAGACATTGTCATATGATAAGTGATACTAGATCTTTTAATGACATTTATGGGTATGTTATTGATATAAATGTTTCAAAAAATTATACAAATTCATATGTCTATTTTATTAGTCATACTTTTAATTGTTATGTTAAATATTTTCTAAAGTTAAATTTGTATGAATATGTTTATAATGTGACCATACTAATGGTTATAATAAATTTGTAAAAGTTTGATAATTTTGGTTGTTATATTATTATGCTGCATTAATAGAAGTCACTAAGTTTCTTTGTCATTTGGGAACTTTCAATAGATTTTTAACCATGGCTGTTCTAAGTTATTGTTATACAGTTATTATTTTAAGTCTTCTCTAAAAGCATGTGCAATCAGCTATGGTCCAAAAATTCTTTACATGGAAAAGACTCTAACAAGTACTGTTGAACACAGATTTCTGATAACTTTCAGATCAATGAACTAGATACAAAATTGCCAGAATTCTAATAAAGAAATTGACGGGTTAAATGAAACTGAAAGTCAAGTTTAATTAAAACAATGAAATAAATAACATAAAATTAAGTAATTGAAGAAAGTAATGTTTTATAGCTTTTATTTAAAACATTGTTTATACTTCCCTAAATGTTTTATTTTACAGATTTAAGGAAGTTTTCTCTCATATGCTATCTATAGTGTACAACAATTTGGTAAAGTGTACTTTTGAGAAGAAAGGTGGAATTACTTGCTTTTTCTCCCTACTTGATTCCTCCAAAATTCAGAAACTATTCATGAGTATTCTTATTTTTATTTACTTAGGTTTAATAAAAAAAGATGCTCTCTCTTTATAGGCAGGATAATTGAAAGCATTAGTTATATTACCAAAGTTTTACTAAACTGTCATATATAAAGATGTGCATTAAACACCTGGCTAGAACAGTTACTAGCCCTATGGCGAGTGAGTAAATTTTGTCATGTCTTGGCAGGCCCAAAACATCTAATGTAGGAAAAATCTAAATTCTGTTTTGGTTAAGCTTCCTAGCCTCAAGATGTTTGTTAAATTCTATATAATCAATGTAGAGAAATAAAGTTATGCTTCTAAAGATAAACTGTAAAATACCTATTGCTAGAATGTAGCAATATGCACTCTTCGACTTATTGTTGTCTACATCTGGACTGCACTAGATTCTAAATTTCCATAATTTCCTCCAGCATTTTGCTACAATTCTCTAACTGAAAAACAAAAGCACCTCTGTTCCTAAAGCCTTTATAAGCTGAAACTAGACAAATTTTAAGGAGCAAGCCTCACACATGATGTTTGGAGCACACAGAACTTTCACTAAGCTGGATGATATCATAATTAGAGACTTTCAAACTACAAATCAGGAAATGTTTTTATGCTGCAGAGAGCTTTTCCCAAGACATCAGAACAAGACTCAACATCATAAGACTTTTACCCCTCTTAATGCTGCCTTTTCACCTGATAGGATAATACTGTCATTAAATTTTCATAATCAGTAGCTTCTGCTGGTAACTTAACAGAACATAACCTAAGGAATTATTTAGTTTACATTCACTGAATAATAAAATGTATATTATATTGTTATTTCTCCATGCCTTACCTAGATAAATCCCACATATACAAAATAACAAAGCAAGATACATGATTACAACAGGCCTCACCTAACTCCCTATTGGTCATTTGATTTATTCAGTTTGTTTTCTTGAAGTCTAAGTTCACGGTTCAAAACCATAATGCAAAGTGGACATGTCACATTACCATTAAATTTACTTTCCTTTGCATTTTCTTTGTTTAAACTTTGTATCTGTATCTGTTAATTTCTTTGTTTGTTTTGTTGTTCTTGTTCATTTGTTTGTTTTTCAGAAGTCTTGCTCTTGCTCAAGCTGGTCTCTAACTGTGCCCTCAAGCGATCCTCCAATTTCAGCCTCCCAAAGTGCTAGGATTACAGGCTTGAGCCACCTCACCCGGCCATAAAATTTATCTTTATGCCACGTCATGTACCAATATAATTCTAGAAAGGTTAACATCTGAAAAAATAAAAATTCAAACCAAAAAAGACTATATGAAAACATAAGTGAATATTTATCTGATGTCCAGAGGGAGGGATGGAGGGAGACCTAAGCTTAAGAGCAGGGAAAGGAAAACATTACTCCCTCCTATGAAAAAGAATATTATTAGCTATATGAAAATGAAAAATTAATAATCACACTAAAAGCTAAACAAAAAAGTGGAGGGAAAAATAGGCTATCAGAAACTATGCAAAGAGTCAATATTTATATCACATAAAGATACTTATAAATCAGTAAAAGAGTGATAAGGCTCCAGTAGAGAAATTGGGCAAAGGATGTGAACAGACAGTTCATGTGTAAGATGAAATAAGTGATTAACAAACATGGAAAAATATTCAACCTTGCTAGAAATCAAAGAAGTGCAAATTATAATATTTTTCAGTTGTATAAATATAAAGATTACCGTTTAATCTATCAAATTAACAGAAATAAAAAGTGTATAATGCTTAATATTGGCAAATATTGAGTGAAATAGCTTTTCCAGTACCTAATTAGAGGGAATGATATCTGTCATTGTGTATAATGAATATTAAAAATGTTCACAGCTTCTCACCTATTTCCAAGAATCTATTCTAAGGAAATATGCTAAGATACTACATCTAAATATGGAGCATTTTATATATAGATTTTCATGTGTTATTTATAGTATTAGACTCCATATTAGGGAGAAGGTTAAGAAACCAGTGTACATTTACATGCTGGAATTAACACCCATGGGAAATTAAATATGTGACAATTTATAATTAAGTGAGAAAATGTGGAAATACAGTATACAAAATTATGTATACAGTATAAACTCAACTATATCTAAAGAAAAGTGTGCACAGAAAAAACACTGAAAAAAATACACTGAAACAGTAACAATTATTATTTTTCCAAGGTGGAATATAAGTGCTTTTTTTAAAAAAAACTTTTTTTCTCTTTCTATTTTCCAGATTTCCTATGAACCAATCCTCATTCCTTTTCTACATGGAAACTGAGGCAATGTCATAAAAAGAAATGAAACACTGTTGCCTACTACAACCTGGATGTACCTTGAACACATGCTAAGTGAAAGAAACTAAACACAAATGCCACATATCATATGATTCCATTTATATGAAATGTACAGAATAGGCAAATTCATGGAGACAGGAAACAGACCAGTGGCTGCCAATGGATGGCGGAGAAGAAATTGAGACTGACTAATAGGTATGGATTTGTTTTCTTTTTTTTTTCCAAATGATGGAATTAAAAGGTAGTGATGGCTGTCCAGTATAGTAAATACACTAAAAATCACTGAATTGCACACTATAAAGTGGTGAAATTTATGTTATGTAAATTGTATGTCAAATAAATGAATAAACAGACTTAAGGGATTAAAAAAAAAAAAACTGATGTCGGCCAGGCCTGGTGGCTCACACGTGTAATCCTAGCACTTTGGGAGGCCAAGGTGGGAGGATCACTTGAGGTTAGGAGTTTGAGACCAGTCTGACCAACATAGTGAGACTCTGTTTTGACAAAAAAATAGAAAAATCAGCAAGGCCTGGTAGCACACACCTGTAGTCCCAGCTACTTCGCAGGCTGAGGTAGGAAGATCGATTGAGCCTAGGAGTTTGAGGTTGCTGTGAGCTAGGCTGACACCACGGCATTCTAGCCTAGGCAGCAGAGTGAGACTCTGTCTCAAAAAAACAAAAAACAAAAAACCCTGAGGTGAATGAAGGCCTTCAGTTAAGAATTTAACAGAGTCAATTTTCAAAGAGTAATCTCTTTGTGTTCTCAAGGGGTCATTGAAAGACCTAGGAGGGGGCGGGGCGCAGTGGCTCAAACCTGTAATCTTAGCACTCTGGGAGGAGGAGGCAGGAGGATTGCTCAAGGTCCTGCACTGGAAACCAGCCTGACCAACAGCGAGACCCACCCTCCCACCTACCCCCCCACCCCCCCCCACCCTGTCCCTACTAAAAATAGAAAGAAATTAATTGGCCAACTAAAAAATATATAGAAAAAATTAGCCGGGCATGGTGACGCGTGCCTGTAGTCCCAGCTACTCGGGAAGCTGGGGCAGGAGGATTGATTGAGCCCAGGAGTTTGAGGTTGCTGTGAGCTAGGCTGATGCCATGGGACCCTAGCCCACGCAACAGAGTGAGACTCTGTCTCAAAAAAAAAAAAAAAAAAGAAAAGAAAAGAAAAAGAGAAAGAAAGACTTAGGAGGCCTCTATCTTTTTTTTTTCCTTTTAAAAAAATTTTAATAGATTTAGGGGGTATGAGTTGAATTCCATTACATGTATATATCGTATAGTGGTGGAGTCGGGGCTCTTAGTGTGCCCATCACCCGAGCAGTGTACACGGTGCCCCGCAGGTGACTTCCAACCCTCACCCCCATAGGAGGCCTCCTTCTTATCCTTGGTGATCTGAAGGACCTCTCTGGGTGGTGCGTAGGTTTGGAAAGAGGGAGAAAAGGAGGGAGAAGAATCCAACGTCGCTTTGCGTTTTGTGGTTGACTGGCTCTCCCAAGAATCAGGGATGTTTTACAAATTATGAATGGTTACTTAAAAATGAAAATGTAAAATGACACCCCTTATAATAGCATTAAAAACACCAGATACCTCTAAATAAATCTAGCAAAAGACATAAAGACCTCTATGTTAAAAACTAAAAACATCGAGAGAAACGAAACAGATAAAAGGACTTACATACCTTGTTCATTGTTTGGAAGATTCTGTATTGTAAAGATATCGGTTTTCCTCCAATCGATCTATACATTCAATGCAACCTCAATAAAAATTTGAGCAGATATTTTTTCCCCCAGAAATTGACAAGTAGATTCTAAAATGAATATGAAAATGGAAAGGTCCAAGAATAGCCAAAAAATCTTGAAAGAGGAAGGACAAAGCCAAACACCTTACATTACTAGATATTGAGATGTGTTGTGAAACCATGATAATTAAGACAGCGTAGTAGTGGTTTAATAGTAGGCAGATAGACCAGGGAACAGAATAGAGTTCAGAAACGTGACATTGAAGAGCTGATGTGGGAAAGCTGGGTATTTTCATAAATGGCGCCAGATGAATGGGCTATTATAGGGACCAGGGAAAACTTCCCCTTCGCCCTCTGAAGGTTGGATGAAAACTCAACTCACAAAAGGCCTATTGACGGGAGACACCACTTACACATTTGTTAATGAATGTGCACAGGAGTCTTATCAAAATATAAGATCTCAAAGAAAGGAAAGATGGTTGATGCTTTTATACCATCTCGAGGTTACAGAAAGAATAGGGGCTTGGACTGTGGCAAAACATGTTATGGGGCAGACAGCAGAGGAGCCCTGGCCTGCAAAGGCGGTCTTGTTGCCCAGATGAAACCTCACAGGTAGCAGCCTTCAGAAAGAATGTTTCTTTTAGACCTTTAAAGGTCTTAAACTCTCAGTTCATCTTTTCCTAGATCCAGGCAAGGGAGGGCCTCAGGGAAAACCTGGCTTGCATCATGCAGATTCTCTGCATATACAAATCTCCCCAACAAAAGAAAGCTTTGGAGGATGACTTCTGTCTGCAGGTCCTCTGAACAGCCATCTCAAACTAAGCCAAAGTCTATTTTGGGGTAGAATATTTTGGTTTCCTTTAATATTCATATGGGCAAAAATAAAATGAATCGTGACCCTGTTAGATACTATATGGTAGAGAAATTTTTGTCTTCAGTGCAAAACTGCATTATCTATAGTACATCCTCTGGGTTATTTGATTTTGATTCTATGGTAGGTATCTTACAACTCTGTAACTTGTAGATAATTAATAGCAATGCAAAATTCATGAGTACAAATTGTCTAGTGGTGGGACTCTCCCCTGCCCCGTGGAAAAATCAGCTTTGCCTTCATTTGCATATTAATTTCAATATTTCTGATCTACAAATGTGTCTGTTCTTTGGATTCACCTTACTAGTTTTTCTTAATAAGTTAAATAAAATTTTAACATGTGTTCATTCTTATATGGGAGTCATGAGTTTATCTGTTTTACAAAATTAACTTTTAGCAATACACAAAAATTAACACCGGGTGGACTTTTAATCTAAAAAGGCAAAGCAAGAAAGCTTCTAGAAGATTACTATAAAGGGGAATATATTCATGATTTTGGGACAGCAAAGATTTCTTAAAAGGAAATATCAGTAAATCAGATTTCATCAAAATTAAAAACATCTTTTCATCAAGAAACACCATTACAAGACTAAAAAGGCAAGCCACAAAACATTTTCTTCTTGACAAAGGTTTATGTCTCCTACAAATCAACAAGACAGAAGACAGAAAGATGGACAAAAGACATGAATAGGCACATCACAAAAGATCACATCCAAATGACAAAAAAACTTAAGAAGAAATATACAAAACCATTAGTCACCAGAGAAATACAAATTAAAACCACTGCATGGCCACCAGAAGGACAAAATATAAAAGACTGACAATACCTAGTGTCTTACTTCATTTGTGTTACTTAAAGCAGAATACTGTAAGTTACTTATAAAAGAATGTCTGAGGCTGGGTAATTTACAAAAAAGGAAAGTTTATTTGGCTGGCAGTTCTGCGGGCCATACAAGAAGCACGGCACCAGCATCTGCTTCTGGGAGGTCCTCAGGCTGCTTCCACTCGTGGCAGAAGGGGAAGGGGGAGCCGGTGTGTGCAGAGATCACATGGTGAGAGAGGAAGCAAGAAAGGGGAGGCAGGTGGAGGTGCCAGGCTCTTTTTAACAACCAGCTCTTGCAGGAGCTAACAGAGCAAGAACTCACTCATTACTGTGAGGATAGCACCAAGCCATTCATGAAGGATCCTCACCCAGGACCCAAACACCTCCCATTGGGCCCCACCTCCAACACTGAGAATCAAATTTCAACATGCGGTTTAGAGGGGTCAAATACCCAAACCATAGCACCAAGGTTGCCAACGATGTGGAGAAACTGGATCTCTCAAACATTGGTGGGAGTATAAATTGGTATAACCTCTTTAGAAAATGGTTTGGCAATATCCCTTAGAGCTGAACAGGTACCCACCCTATGATCCAGCAATTCCATCCCTGGGCGCGGGTGTGCGTTTATGTTCGTGCCCCAGAAGACACTGGAGACTGCGTAGCAATTTTATTCCCGATAGCCCTGTATTCATTTCCTGTGGCCACTGCAACAAATTACCACAAACTTGGTAACTTAAAACAACAGAAATGTATTATCTGACTGTCAGTTCTGGGGGTCGGAAGCACAAAGTAAAGGTGTCAGGAGGGCTGAGCTCCTTTCAGAGGCTCTCGGGGAAATTCCGTTCCTTGTCTCTTTCGGTTTCTGGGCATTGCGTGGCTTGTGGACGCATAAATCTAATCTCGGCCTCCTTCTTCTCCCATTGTTGTTTTTTTTTTTTTTTCTGCTTCTGTTTGTGTAGCTCCCTCTGCCTCTGTGAGGGGCATCTGCAGCTGGAGTGAGGGTCCATTTGGATAATCTGGAATGGTCACCTCGTCTCAAGCCACCATTCAGTCTGCTACAAGTCCCAAACTAGAAACGACCTAAATGTCTACCAACTTTTCCTTTTTTTTTTTTTTTTTTTTTTTTTTGAGACAAAGTCTCACTCTGTCACCTTGGCCAGAGGGCAGTGGTGTCACTGTAGCTACAGCAACCTCAAAGTCCTGGGCTCAAGCCATCCTCCTGCCTCAGCCTCCCAAGTAGCTGGGACTACAGGTATGCATCACGACTGGCTACTTTTTCTATTTTTAGTAGAGACGGGGACTCGCCTTCCTCAGCCTGGTCTTGAACTCCTGAGCTCAAGCGATCCTCCCTCCTCAGCCTCCCAGAGTGCTGGGATTATAGGCATGATCCACCGCGCCTGGCCTGCCTATCAACTTTAGAATGAAAACTAAATTGTGGTACATTCATATCAGGGAATACTATAAACCAATAAAGATGAACAAATTACTGCTACAGGAAAAGCACTGGTGAATCTCGTAAACGTATTTAGTAACACTGAGTTCAAGAAGCCAGACCCCAAATAAATACCTAATGTCTGATTCGCTTACACAGTGTTCAAAAGTAGGGAAACTAATCTGTGGAGGTAGAGTTAGGATGGTGATAACTTTTGGAGACGATGGAGACCTAGTGGCTGGGAAGGACTCAAGGGCATAGTTCCCTGGCTGAAGATACTATTCTATTTCTTGATCTGGGTGGTAAAAATTCGCCAAACTGAACATCTTTGTACACTTTTCTGCACAGGATGTTTATAATGCATTTTTCATTTTTTTCCCTTTATTATGGCTATGCCATATTTTAATAAATAAACGTGTTTTAAAAATCTCTTTTTGCGGGCACACAACTTTGACTCAAACTGTACAAAGCAATTTATGTAACCAGAATGTCTGTACCCCTGTAATACTGTGAAATAACATTTGAAAGAATCTGTTATATGAACATCCTTCTTCTATTTTTCATACATATTAGATTTCAATATATATGTTTATTAAAATTACGAATGACAATGACAGTATTTTCTTTCTCATTATGGGTTTTGGTGGTAGTATCTCTCAGGAATGATAGTTTTGGGGATATGTACATGTTTTCGGTCCAACAGGTCTTGAAGAAAACCTGAACTGGAGGACCCAGTCATACCGTGGAACAGGCTGTTTTGTAATTTGTTTCCCCGGCTGTTCTAAACAACTTCAGTGCCACCGACCTTCCTTGAAGGTCGTCCCCATTGCTGTACAGGCGCTTGGGGATGGTGGGGAGAATGTCACTCCAGGGTGAATGATTCAGACCTAGGGAAGTGGTACACATCCTAGGATGGGTAAGGGGGGTGGGGTTTCCCAAAGGTGAGGGAGATTCACAGGAGGAACTACGGGAGCACGGAGGAGGTGGGGTAGCCCCTGGGTGAAGTGCCTCATTCTGGCACCCCTTTCGGTCTTTGTAAAGTCTCACACATGGGACCCTGCTTTAAGCTTCGAGGCCTACACTGTGATTCCGTAGGGTCAAAAGTTGGCTGGGCGCAGTGGCTCATGCCTGTAATCCTGGCACTTTGGGAGGCCAAGGAGGAGGGTCTCCTGAGCCCAGGAGTTCGAGACCAGCCTGGGCAATAGTGAGACCCTTTCTCTACCAAAAAAAAAAAAAAAAAAAAAATTAAAAGTCACTATGCCCATGGCATCAGAAGAGGAGTAAAGGGGAGGCAGGGCTGCTCTTACCTCCCTCTTGGCCAGCTCTGCTGCAGAGAGGACTGTGTCCAGGGGCCCAGCAGGTGAGAGGCCAGGAAAGTACAAGACCCTGACAAGCAGCTTCTAATGGGACAACTCAAGGAGGAATAAACACTCAAAACTTCTGCCTTCCCCCCCAACTCCCCGCCCCATGCCACAAAACTG
This sequence comes from Mirza zaza, assembly GCA_008750895.1. Classification (NCBI taxonomy): domain Eukaryota; kingdom Metazoa; phylum Chordata; class Mammalia; order Primates; family Cheirogaleidae; genus Mirza; species Mirza zaza. The sequence continues at coordinate 27,596 of VSMD01115481.1, read as the reverse complement.
GTTCTGGAAAGGTGAAACAGGGCTTGCATCTGCAATGAACACATATTGTTTTTTATCATCAGAAAAAAAAATAATCCTTCTATTTTAAAAGGACAGCTATGGTCTCAGCTAGGTGGGAGGCTGAGGCAGGAGAACTGCTTGAGCTCAGGAGTTCGAGAATGCCGTGAGCTACGATCATGCCTGTGAATAGCCACTGCACTCCAGCCTGGACAACACAGCGAGACCCTGACCCTCAACCCAAACCAAACAAAATGGTTATACACAGGGTAATGTGAGAGGTGGCAGCAGCAGGGATCGAATGGATGAAGGCTCAAGGCTTAAAAGTCATTTATGTCTCTTCTACTTAACTTGTACTGCCTTCTCTTTGCAAGGAATCAGGGTTGGGGAGGATGCTAGAAATGGTAATACAAAGGGGAGGGACCCGTTTCCTGCCTCAGAGATGAGTGCCAGTGAGTAAAGCACGTACTGAATCCAGTTTAAGGCATAAGCTAGGGAACAAGAGCAATCTGAATGAGAGAGACATCAGGCTTGTGTAGACGGCAGGAAGGTGAGGGCTACCCATTTTCTATGGCCCTGTAGGTGTGGGATCCAAGGTCTTCTTTGAGGGGACCTGACAAATTGGAAAGATAATACCTTTGTGTTATCCACGATGCAAGCTTTGTCACACAAAGCCATTCTGTTGACAAGGCTCTAGAAGAAATAGTTGGCCACTTGCCTGTTGAGATCTTTTCAGTTGCACCATAGTGTTAAGCTCCACATTGCCGCAGCCACTGGGGCAAAGGAGGGAGCCCGATGTCACTGACCTGCCCCTCCCCACCCCTCTCTCACCCCACAAGGCAGGAAGCCCTCGCTCTTCCAGCCCACACCTGGGAGGCGTCATGGTCAACCAAGCGGGCAGGAGGCTGTGGCAGCTGGACGTGGAGAAGCCGGATAGCTGTTTACCAAGAGCCGGGAGAATGAATCACTGTGTGCCTGGACGTTTGTCACCACACCCCAGAGTCCGACGCACAAGAGAAAGACAAGCAGCCTTCACCAGCCTCTTTCTGCTCCTCACACAGGACTGGGACAGCACTGCAGCCCATCTGGAGTCCCAGAGACAAGCTCTGAGTTAGTAGTGTCCCTGCGGGGAGTGGGGGAGGACAGTGACTGGCAGTTAGCAGGGCAGCAGCGCAAGCAAGCCTCTCCCTGGAATCTCTTTTCTTTCCTCCCCCCTGCTCGGCCCCACACACTCTCTTATTGAGAGAAATTCTTCCCACCGGGCTAAACACAACTCTGCGTTTGCCATCGGTCTCACTGCCCAGCTCGGCTGCCCCCGCGTGACTGCGGCTGGGAGTCCTGGCGCTCTGCTCTGCTGCTTTTGGAGGAGGACAGGTGTGTCACCTGTCCAGTCTAACCTGCCAGGCACCTTGTCCACGTGCTCAGGGCAGAATGAAACTCTTCCTCTTTCAGTCCGAGCTAGAGGCGGGGCAGGGTGGGAGGAAAGAGCAGCCCTCTCACCGCACCCTGGCTGTGGGAGGTATTTACGGACACACTCCCGGAACTCAGTGAGCCAGGGAGGGTTTTCTGGCCTTTGGGAGAGGATGGGGGGAGGTGGAGTCCTTCCAGGGCAGGTAGGCAGCCAGGGTGGCCGCCCTGTCATTGTTCCCGTGCATTCCCCGGCCTGGACTGTACCATGAGTCTGTCGAATTGGGAGAAGACAGATGATGACTCCCGGGTGAGTCTGTGAGTCTTAGGGACAATGTGCTCTGTCCTGCTAGAGAGGAGAAAAACAGCAGCTGGGGCGTGCGGAGGACACCTGTGCTGGAGCCCCTGGCTGCGTCCTTCCCTGACAAATTTCCAATTCCTGCCTTGAGTGAGCCCCTGAGTTAACCCCTGTCAATGTCCAGCGTCAGACTCGGGGGGAATCTCGATCTCTCCCAGGCAGTGCGGCAGCCTTGCCTTCCTCCAACCTGCCCCCTCGGCCTTGGCCACAGTCTATTTGTACCTGGCAGAAACTCAAACACATGAGGTCACAGGTGCTCCGCACCTCCCCCCCCCTTTGTCCTCTAGTTTTTTCCATGAGTGGAAGAGATGCTTTGTTTCATACTCAGCCTGGGAGGCTGTCTAGCAGGGTTTCGTTCCCTGCTCTATATTGTGGAAACGGCACTAAAAACCTGAGTGTTGGGGAGGAGGGAAGACCAGAGCTGAAGAACTCACACCCTGGGTCATTTTTGACCCCAGATCTCTGACTTTGTTTGGGGGGATGTAGTGGCACATTGGAAAGGTGGGACAACCAAGAGGGAAGTGTACTCTTTATTGAATTCGATACCAACTTAGACAGGACACGAGAATGGGGAAGAGGTGGGCAGAGGGGGATGGGAGGGAGACAGTCCCCACGTATCTGGCTGTGACTTGCTTTGCTGTTGGCTGCTGGGCTCCTTCTGTTCACACCTGCCTTGCAACCTGAGCACAGCCTGATCATGTCCCTGCTCAAAAGCCCCTGGAGGCTGGCTCACCTGGTCCAACACTGTGGCGTATGCTCCTTAGCCGGGTGTTCATGACTTGCAGGATCTGAGCCCACCCTGGCTGTCTTATTTCCACTTCTCCCCCACCCTCCTAAAATATCCTACATTCCAGCTTTGCAACCCTTAACCATGCCATGACCCTCTGGCCCCCATACGTTTGCTCAGGCTGGTCTCCTGTTCTCTCCTCCTGAACCGCTCTTCCCAACGTTCCCTCCTCTGCCCATCAAACCTGGTATATCTTCAGGGCCCACCTCAATGCCACTGCCTTCCTAAAATTCCACCTGCTTAGAGAAGTCACTCTCTCCTCAAAACACCCAGTGCATTTTACTCATTGGGACTTCCTTTAGACGATCATGGTATGCCTTGGAAAGGAGTCTCACTCAGCTTTGTGCTCTCAGTAGCAGCTAGCACATGCCTGCCGCAAAACAAGTTCTCGATAAAACTTTATTGGAAACCGCAGTTGCATATGTCTGTCTTCTAATTTCCTACATGGTAAAAGGAAACGCTTCCTGCTCCTCATGGTTGGCTGGAATAACTTGCAAACTCTCCAATTCAACAGCACTGCCCAAGTGAGTGCCTACTGCACACCAGGGTTGTGAGGTAGACTTTGAGGGAGAGAAGGTGAATAAGTCACTACCTGGCCCCTGCCCTCCGGGGAGTCACAAGGAGCCAAACCTTGGAGAAATACCAGCGAAGCCTTGCAGTGGGCTGCCAGGGACAGCCAAGGGCACAAGGTGAGTAAAGGCCTGGAGGTAGGGAGAGCTCTGGGCTACGAGCTTGTGCAGAAGATAGATGAGCCAGCGTTTGGGTGGGTCCCAAATGGAATGTCTTGAAATCCCCGTCGAGTCCGAAGCTACCGCAGGGACCGGGAGGCAGCACCGCAGGACTGCCAGCGGGCCAGGGAAGCGGGGTGCAGGGAGGAGAGGCCGGGACGAGGCGGGAGAGCCACAGCAGTCCAGACTGGGGGTGTGCGGGTGCGGGGCAGCGCGCGCCAGGTTGGGAGTCGGACGCTGGTATCCGAGTCCCAGTGTCGCAGTGGGACCCCGAACAGGTCCCTTCTCTGTGCTGGGCCTGCCCTTCACTGTAAAACTGCGAAACCTTCAAAGTGACCTTTTCGATCTGACGCCGGCGACCGAGCGGTCGAGCGTTCGAAGCAGGACCCGAGACCCGCAGGGAAGCGGCCAGCCTGGCGGACACTCGGGACAGGAGGGAAGCGAGCGGGAGCCCAGGGCGCGCACCAAGGCCGGACGGGGAAGCGCGGGGTGAGGGGGCGGGGGCGCCACCGGTCCTGACGTTTGGGCAATCCGCCTCCAGTTCCCTTTTCTGCCCCCAGTCCTCCCCCAGCCTCTCCTTATTTGGCGAGGGCAGGGCAAAGCAGGGCAGCCCGCCCCACGGCGCCTTCCCCCTTTCGGGCGCGCACAGATCCCGGCTCCCCGCCCCCACCTTCGCCCGGCAGCGCCCCAGGCCGCGGAGGGGGTGGGCTGCGGACGCCTTCGGGGCCACCCTCACAGTGGCCGTTCACTGACAGGCGCCTGCCAAGCCCCGGGGTGCGCTGCCATGGTCCCTTTTCGCAGCGGCTCTGCGAGCGCCGTCGCGGCGCACAGGTGCAGGCTCGCGCGGGCCGAGCAGCCCGCCCGCTCGCAGTGCCGCGGCGACACCCGCCACGGGGTCTGGCCGCAGGTCGGGGACCCCCGTCCCCGCCTGGCCCTGCGCGGAGCGGGATCCCCGACGCCCCCGCGCCGTCCCCGTGACCCCGGTCGCGCGGCCCCGCTCTCCGCGCCCCGGAGCCCTGCGCGGCCGCGCGCCCGGGGCGGGGGGCGGGGGAGCCACAGGTGGGGCGGGGCGTGCCCGGGGCGGGGCCCGGAGGGGGCGTGGCCGGAAGTCTTAAAGGGCCCGGCCGGCGGGGCGGGCCACAGAGGCCGCGGAGCGCGGCGACCCTCTGCTCGGGCCCGCGGCGCCGCCACCATGTCCCTAACGGCCTCGGCTGGCCGGGGCCCGGGGGCCGTGTGGTCCCCAACGCACGTGCAGGTGACGGTGCTGCAGGCGCGGGGCCTGCGGGCCAAGGGCCCCGGGGGCACGAGCGACGCGTACGCGGTGATCCAGGTGGGCAAGGAGAAGTACGCCACGTCCGTGTCGGAGCGCAGCCTGGGCGCGCCGGTGTGGCGGGAGGAGGCCACCTTCGAGCTGCCGCCGTTGCTGTCCTCCGGGCCCGTGCCGGCCGGTGCCGCCACCCTGCAGCTCACCGTGCTGCACCGCGCGCTGCTCGGCCTCGACAAGTTCCTGGGCCGCGCCGAGGTGGACCTGCGGGAGCTACACCGCGACCAGGGCCGCAGGAGGACGCAGTGAGTGCGGCGGGGGGAGGGCACCGGGCGGGGGAGGGCACCGGGCCGGGGAGGGCACCGGGCGGGGGAGGGGCGGCGCGGCTCGGCGCTGTGGGGAGAGGCCTTTGGGGGAGCCCGGGAGAGCGGCGGGGGTCCCCCCTGGCTTCCGCTTCCTCCCGCGTCCCGCCCCAGCCGGCCCTTTGGAAGCAGGGGCCGCATCTGGGGCGCTTTTGAATCTGCAGGTCGCCGCTCAGCGCCTGGCACACAGTAAGCGCCAGATGAATTTTCGACGAGCTGAAACCAGATGTTTGGGCGGGCGGACTCCTCCTGTCAGGGCGGGCAGAGTGTGTCTGATACTTGCCACGACTTGGGTGGAAGCCTCCCGGGTATTTCGCCGAACGGGGCACTTTGAGGACGATTGGGCCGGGACGCAGGGATGATCAAAGGGAGGCAGGAGACCCACTGACACCCCCGCCCTAAAGGCTCGCCCAGGGAGCGGGGCTTTCACAGCGAGGGGATGCCCGCTGCCCTGAGGTTGCTGACCGCTTCTCTCACCTCTTACCTGCCGAGGGGGTTGGCGAAGAGAATTTGCCCCTCCAGAAACAGTGCTGGAACAGTGTGGTGTTTGCCCTGAGCCCCTTGTTAGCAAGGATTTCCCAGTGACCGAGGGAGCCAGGGTCGGGCCCCTAGCAGAGCAAAACTGGGCATTGTGTCTCTTTGGAGTTTGTCACGCTCTCCTCTGGTCCTAATGCCGGTGGGTGGCATAGCTCACCTGTAGCTGTGCAGTCTAGGGCTCTGTGTCGGGGTATCTTTCTCATGCAGAAAAAGCTGAGCAAAAACTAGTTCACTCCAAGGTAGTACCGATTTGTTCTCTTGTTCACAGGTGTTTGGAAAGGGCAGTGCTTGACCCAGTGGAATACTTGGGAACTATGTTTATCAAACACACCAGAGGCTAGCCTTGATTAGTTTGATTGGTTACTTTGCTAGGCCTTAAATATTACAGTGTAGGAATCCCACTGATTGATTTACTTTGTGTATTTTATTTTATTTTTTAATTTTTTTCTAGAGACAGGGTCTCACTCTCTCGCCCAGGCTGGAGTGCAGTAGCATGATCATAGTCCCGCTGTAACTTTGAACTCCTGGGCTCAAGCGATACTCCCAAGTTGCTGGGATTACGGCTGTCCACCACCCATGCCTGGCTAATTTTTGAATGTTTTTGTAGAGACAGGGTCTCACTATGTTGCCCAGGCTGGTCTCAAACTCCTGACCTCAAGGGTTCCTTCAGCCTCAGCCTCCCAAAGGACTGGGATTAGAGGTGTGAGCCATCGTGCCAGGCCCACTTTGTGTATTTTAAATATACATAGTTTAAATATTTCAGCTTTCTCTTGTGAGGAAGACAGGAAAATCCAGAGTGTTTGTAGTTAGCCCCTTTACTGTAGGGTGGGTCGATTCAGCATGCATGCTTGCAATTGGAATATCTGATTACCTTATCTGGCCAAAGATGAATAGGCATTTCTGAACTCAAATCAGATAAAAATAGAGAGCCTTGATGTGAGGATGGATGAGGTATCTCATGGCATCAACTTACAAGCCATAAGGTGAGCAGTGTCTTTTGCTAAGGAGGGGTTGAAGCAATGCTAATTTTCCATCCGATTGAACGACATTTGGGGCCTTGGGTCAGCTTCCTTTCCAGCTTCAAAATGGGCGCTGTTGGCTGTCCTTTTTGTCTTACCCCATCCCAATATGTGTGTATTTTCACTTCTATCTCTGCCATCTGTTGTTATGTGGACATTTTATCCCTTTGAAAGGCAAGTTGCATCTCCCTGCCAGAGATGGAGATTCCAGAGTTCTGGGTCTGGCACCCGCTGTGGTCCTGACTCACCCTTGGGCTGCTCTGTCTCCAAACACCCAAGTTTCCCTATTTGTAAATAGAGTATGTTGCCAGACTTAATTGATGTTTATAAGATGTTTCTGTGTTCCCGGGTTAATGAGGGCCAGCGTATAGATTCCGAAGGTTCTGGAACTGCTTTGTGAGAGGTGAAAACCTCCCTAAGCTGTCTTTTTCAGGAAGCATTCCATCTCTGCATCTTTATTTTTCTCATCTTCTCCAGTGTGATCCTAAACAGTTTCTCCTGTCTCTAGTATCTGAGCTGATCACCACTTAGTCACAGTATCAACTGGCAGGAAAATGACGCTTAGTTGATGGCTTTTTATGACTGCAAAGGAAGGCTTCTTTGGTCCTCTACCGGTGGGTAGAATTGCAAGCTTTCCATCTACCACTTTCTGGGACTTTCCAAAGTGCTGAGGGAACCCAGTTAAAATAAGCCTGTCTGATGCCTGGGTGTTATCTCCTGGGTGCCCAAGATTGCCGAGGTTTGGAGAATAAGATATACACTGAGAGGCAGAGGTAAACTGGTTGGGCAAGGAAAGTTATTTGAACTAGTTATTAATGGTTTGATTCCAGCTTAGGCACTAACAACTAGAAACCAAAGCTAAAATCTTGGTCTGTAGATATTGTATGTGTGTCTACCTGTAGATATTGTGTGTGTGTGTGTGTGTGTCTCTGTTCTCTTCTAGCAAAGAAGAGTTGCCGCAACAGAGTATGACTTTTGTCCTGGGTCCAGAAGCTCAAGGCGTTAAGAGCTAACTGCGCTAACATTTCCATTTGATTTCTTGATAAGCCCCATCTGTCATATTTTATTTGGAGTCAAGCGAATGTGCTTTTTATCTTGACTCAGAATTTGCTGACCTCAAATTTACTGTGATGACACACACTTTTAAAACACCAAACAGAAGCTGACATATATGTTTAATAGAGCAGAATGTGTAGCCCTTTGGTTAGGAAAACTTGAATTGATTTTGTACTTATACATCTGTTCGGGACCTGGGGTCTCAGCGGGTCTTGGTTAAATGGAAATTAGTTAAGTGCCATGACCACAAAACAGACATGAACCTGCGAGGTAGAATCAGGTGACCAACAGGTAGGATTCTCCGCTCCTCTTTCTAGCCTCACGTAGTTTAGGATACGAAGAGCACCAAAATGTGGAGGAAATAATCTAAGTACAGATTAAAACAGATATTCAGCTTGGTGACTGGAAGGCCATCGTGTAACTAAATACCATGAAACTTAATATTGTAATGGTCTTTCCGATATGCAGAGAGCATGTGAGTGACAGAGGGTCGTGTTCTTCTATCTATTAAAGACTCAGTAGGGAATTCAGTTACATATGAAAGGATTTGGATATTATAAAGCGTTAGATATTTTGAAGAACCGAAAGTGTAGTAAAATGCAGAAATAGGTTGCCAACTGAAATTTAGGTCTTTAAAAAGAAATAAGGGGTAGGTAGTTGGATGTAGAGAAGTAGTGACTATAGTGAGCTACAAATCACAAATTACAAGCAGTTGGTGTTTGGATTTATACCCCTGGGCTTCTGAGGCACATTTAGGTTTTTCATAACAGGTTGGAAAATTTGAGCAATGTTGTTACTGGTTAAGTTTTTCCTTTCTTGGAATTTCCCTTAGCAATAATATTGGCCCTTACTGGAAACCCTCCTACCTGTCTCGCAGCCCACAGTGCCCTCCCACTGCAGGTAGGAAACTGAACCTCAGTGCTGAACTCTCTGTGGGTTCTGGGATAAACAGCCCTAACCTGTTTGTAGCAACCGAGTGAAATGACTAAAAAACGAGAGCAATTCGGAGTTGTTCAGGTGGAGCGGAAGATGTTCCCTCATGTTTTTTCGATGGTATTATTTACGATTTCATTCGTAAGACATTCAGTTAGCGAGGAGAGAGTCCTAACTGCCTTTTTCCTTCTCATTTCTAAAGTTCATCCATTCTTTCAGTAAACATTTGTAAATACCTACCGTGTGCCAGGTGCTGTATACAGTATGAACCGTGGTGAACAAAACAGGCATGGTCCCTGCTTTCAGGAAGCTCTGAGCCCCGTGGGGGAGTAGACATTAACAAATGAACACATAAATAAATAATCATGTATTGTGATAAATACAGCAGAAGAAGAGAACAGGGTAGCAAAAAAAAAAGGGCAGGAAGGACATGATTTAAAGAAGGAGATTGCAGACAGCTTCTCTGAGGCAGAGCGCTGAAGAATAAAGAGGGATTTTTCTAGGCGAGAGTGGAGGGAGGGGGCCCGATGGGGGAGGAGCAGCCTGTGCAAAGGCCCTGAGGCAGGAACCTCTGGAAGCTGGAGGGTTGTGCATGATGTGGCTGAAGAAGGCTGGGCTTTACTTAAGAGGGATGGAAGCCACAGAGTGCTGAAAGCAGAGGGTTGGTGTGAGCCACCTTGTCAGCGTGACTGCCGTGGCTGTCGGGTGGAGGATGGATTTGAACCTGGCCTAGCCTGGAATCACATAGGCAAGAATGGGAAGGGCTGGCGCAGTGACCTAGGTGATGGTTGGTGGTGGCTCGGACTAGGGTGACCGCCGTGGAGACGGGCAGATCTCTGCGTTTCAGAGATCTCTTGCCGGATCAGTCAGCCTGAGCTGTGATGGGCTGCATGTGGTAGCGGGTGAGGGAGAGGCAGTGATAAAAATGAACAAATGAAATAAGGGGAGTCTGGTGTTGAAAGTGAACCAGGAAGTGGCGGTTGCTTTCTTTCCCCAACAGTCACTGTGATACTAGGGCGAGGTCACCATTGCAAAGACGGCTTTGGGCAGTGACACCTATGAGTGGAGTCTTCTGTCGGAGTGAATTACCAGGAAATACCATTGAAACCAGGGTGGGTGTATGTGTGTGTCTTCAAGTATTTGCTGTTTTAATACAGGCCAAGTCTTTGTTTTGTGGCCTTGTATTCTCATTGCTGTGCTCTCACACGGCTGATGGAATCACTGCTTCAAGGGCTTATTGGACTAAGAAAAGGAAAACATGGTATACAACATTAGGAAAGCTAAACCCATCAATGAAAAATAAAACTCTCAAGTCGGTGAACCATTTATAAATGCTCTTTGCATTAGGGAAGTTAAGCGTAGAGAAGAGTCTCCGTCCCTTTTCATTTTGCTTAAACTGTCTTTTGGTTACAAAGGCTCCCATTGTATTTCTGTAACTACCATCAGAGGAAGGTTTTTATAAATAGTATCTGCTATGTCACTTTAATTGTAGTTATTAACTAAAAAATGTTATAATTACATTACAAGCAATACGTGTGCTTATTAAAATGCCATCAGCTCCGACCTATATTTGCTGACGTCACTCTTCCTCCTCCTCAATGATAATCTTAGGTATCCATTAGGACACTGTGGTTTGCATTGCTGTATGTCCTGGAAAATTATGCTTCTTGCTCTATGCTTTTGGACAGACAGCTAGGTCTGGCTTAGCTCCAGAAGGATAAGAAGCCCTGGCCCTAAATAGAGTGACGGGAGGTCGTTTCAGACCTTATCTTCATCTCAGAGCAGTTCCTGGGCACAGATATCTAAACCTCAGGGTCTTCGATTTCCAACAGTTAACACCCAGACCCTTGCATTGGCCAGGCGGGTTCTGCTCACCTTCATGTGTCCGGGGTCCGATCTCACGCCCCAGCTGGCTCAGGAGGAGCCTGAGACAGGGACCTGCTGTCCCTGCTGTCCCCTGGGACAGGGACCACCTCCGTCTGTCTTGTTCTTTGCTGAGTGACCTGCGTCTCTGCCAGGGAGTGAGTGCTTGTGGCTCCTGCAGGCACAGGGCAGGCGGTGGTTTGCCTGAGTAAACATGGAGAACCATTTAATGTTATGGTTAGCCCGGTGGATTAGAGACCCGGGATGTCCAAAGTATGAGATCAAGGCTCTGCTTCTTTCAGTTTCCCAATTGGGAATACGGCATCGACGTAGTCAGTGTGCCCTTTTGAAGAAGCAGGTTACCTGCAGCTTGGTAGCTAATGAAGCCTTTGGCAAAGGAGCCAGTTTTAGCGCTAATGAGACTGAGAAATTCCTTTCCTGCAGGGAGAAGTCTGCTGATAATCTTTTAGAGAAAAATCAAGGGCTTAACTCTGCAGGGTGTTCCTGGGGGACACACTCTGGAATGTGCCCGTGGAGAGGAAAAAGGCAGTGGTGATTAAGTGTCTTTTCCTGAACCGAGTTGAGAGTCTTGAGAGTCGTGGGAGGGCATTTCCAAGGAATCCCAGAAAAATACACTAAAGGAGTGACCAACACACACTTCATTTTTTAAATACTCTCACTAAAAAGGGACGTGGCTGACCTCTAGGCAGGACAGTTAAGGCTTCCAGAAAGCCTGGTCTACAGAGGCCTCCTGTCACCCTGAAGAGTGGCATCCTGTGCAAAGTGCGGCTGCAGCAGGCCTCAGGCCTGTCCCCTCCCCCGCACCAGTCCTGCGGGGGGGGGGGGGGGGGGGGCGGGGAGGGTCCCTTTCCCACTCAGCGGATCGGATCGTGACATACATTTCACCAGAATGGAACTTTTCATTTTCACCAGGCATTTGTTATTAAAACAGGGTTTAAAAATGCATTGGGTGTGTGTGTTTCCCCTCCCTTCTCTGGACTTACCTTGCTTAGGAAATAAATCACAGGAGCTTTGCTCCCTTGCCAGGAGCTCTCATGGAAAGGACTGTGAGGCTGTTTATGGGGTGAGGAGGGGACTGAGTGTCCTTTGATGTCGGCCTTGCTGAAGTTTGCTTGTTTTCTTTTGTCCTGGCCAAGGGATGTTGAACCAAACTATTTATTGCATTTTCTTTTTCCATCCTTAAAGTCTCCTTGTGTGAGGACCCCAAGGTTGCCTCGAGACACTGCTCTTTGACAGACCAAATAAAATGCAGCAGTGGCATTTTACATTTGGGCAAGCGGTGAGATAGATAATGGGATCTGATGGTAGAATATTAACATGTGTGGCTTTTTGAGATACGGCCAAGCTTTGTAAAGGATTGGTAAGCCACTGGTGAGAGTGGTCAACTTCCATGTTTAAAAATGCATTAATTTTTCTAATTTTTAGAGACTCTTAAAGTACTGATGCTCAGGATTTCCTTTAGTCTTTACCTGCAAGGAATTTAGTATTGCTTTCCACTTAGAAAGCGTGTCTTGATTCAAATACTTGAGTAAGTTATGCCACGTTGGCATGTCTCTGAGAGTCTGGGAGCCCTCTGTTTCTTGTCTGTCCCACCTGTGTAGAGACCCAGGAGAGATCTAGGAGGATCCTTACATTTCTCAACAAGTTACAGAAAATGTACGCTAATCATGGTATTTTATTTTATTTTATTTATTTATTTTTATTTTTTTTCGAGACAGTCTCGCTTTGTTGCCCAGGCTAGAGTGAATGCCGTGGCGTCAGCCTAGCTCACAGCAACCTCAAACTCCTGGGCTCAAGCAGTCCTCCTGCCTCAGCCTCCTGAGTAGCTGGGACTACAGGCATGCGCCACCATGCCCGGCTCATTTTTTCTATATATATTAGTTGGCCAATTAATTTCTTTCTATTTATAGTAGAGATGGGGTCTCGCTCTTGCTCAGGCTGGTTTCGAACTCCTGACCTCGAGCAATCCGCCCGCCTCGTCCTCCCAGAGTGCCAGGATTACAGGCGTGAGCCAGCGCGCCTGGCTAATCATGGTATTTTAAAAATTCTTACATAATTGTTTCATTTTGGAAATTGTGTTATACAAACCCATTTTGGAAGTCTTTACTACTCTCTTTAAATGCAGATCATTGTTATTTAGATGTGATGGATAAGTTTGGGTACTTACTAATATAGTCAGCAAGAGCTGTTAATATCTTAGATTACCTTTGAGAACCATCTGAATGGGTAGATAAATGTGCTATATACCTACTTAACAGAATATCAGGTAGCCATTAAAAATGATGGCTATGAAGATTGCAAGGCGATAACGTATAATGCGCTACAAATAAAATTGCATGTGCACACTGGCTACAACCAAGCAGTAATTATAGTTAAGGTTCATAGCCAGGGACTGTTCTAAGCACTTTACCTATGTTAAGCCAGTTCATCTTCACAGCATCCTTATGAGGTGGGTGCTCTTAACCCTATTTCAGAGGAGGAAACTGACCCACCTCAGAGAGGTTAAACATCTTGCCTAAGGCCTCTCAGCTACTAATGGTTAAAATGCACAGGAAAAAGACTTCAAGAAAATTTGTAAAGAGGTAATAGATGAACGTGAGATTGAGTCCATTTTTTAAAAAATATGTATTAAAATTTTGTTTCCTGTAACACGTTTTGATTCCTTTCTAAGAGAATTTCTGTAGAGCAAATTATAATCTAGAAAGGGCCACAGAAGCATTTTCAACCTGGCTTTTCTGTCTCTCCTTTCTACCATGCCATTCACCGGTTCTTAGGATTGAGTTTGCTGGCTGCAAATAGCCTTCCGGTGCCGCTGCATGGCTGTTTCAGGGATCCGGGTGAAAAAAAAACTAGCCCGAACCCTTGGCTGTTCTCATGATTTACCAGGAGGAGTTCTTCCAAGTAGCTGAGGGCCGGCAGAGGGGAAGGTCTAGGGAGGCAAGGTCAGCCGGTGGGTGATTCTGTATTCAGAGTTAGGCGACAATGACCAGCTACCTTGTTCCATAACAAAACTTGTTAGGCCGCATAGCTTCTGTAAGGTACACATCACAAATGTTTTATAGGTCGTAAACATCCCTGTCTCTGTTGGCTAGGCATCGCTTCTAGGCCGCCAGGAGAAGGGACTGGATATTCCACCCATACGGAATCACTCTCTTTCAGAACCTTTTTAGATGTCGTCAGCTGCCAAATCACACAATTTGCAGCCTTGTTTTTATTCCCTGGGGAATCCATGAACTGCTTTTTAAAGTTTCTTCGTCTAAGAAAGACTGAACGCGTCTTCCGTCCAACGCTAGCTAGGCCAGGGGTTGTTCTGTCCTTCCTGCTTCTTTCCTCAGCTGAGGCCATCATCCCCTGTGTCACGATGCTGGGCTCATGTGGCCGTGACTCACGCTCCGAGTCAGGGTTGAGATGTGCGTGGAGAGGGAAGTCGTCAGCCCACGCTGACCCCGGAGCCCAAACCTCACGCGGAGACAGCCGTCCCTTGAAATTAACACCGGCCCGTCTGAAATGGGGAAGTCACCTGGGCGGCCCGTGGTCCCCCTTGCCTGTGTCCCATGCAGGGATGCGGCATTTATGCATTTGCAGAGCAGCTCCTGGGTAGCCGGTTCCTACAGCCCCTTGGGGCTTAAATGAGCTGAGAACCTTATTCGCCTGCAAGTCCTTATTCGCGATGAAATCATATATTTCAGCAGGAGCGTGTGTCGCCTCAAAGTGACAAAGGGCAGCAGCGGTGATGTTCGGTGAGCCTGCTCTAGGCCCCACAGGAGGGCGAGCGGCTCAGGGCCTCTTTATCTCTGTAACTCCGGTGCCTGGCATGTGAAAATGTTGGAACTGAATCTTTGGAGCCTTCATTCCTCTGTGCATGCCTGCTCTCCGGGGTGTTTTAAACGAAAAGCATGTTTATCTCAGCTGCAGAAAGATTACTTTTGAGACATACCCGTCAGCGCTTTACCAGCATGGTCCCGTCTGCGGGGACGGGCCACCGGTGGCCTTTATTTCCCCAACAGCAGGAGCCGCTCCGCCCTGCGCCCCACATTCCGCCACATTCCAGCCGCGGGCCCGGGATCAGCGGGCCTTGTGTTTGAGAAACCAGCTGTCCGCTCTGAGGCAAGCCAGCAGAGCCGAGAAGGGGGCATGATGGTTGGATGGTTTTAGCTGCTCCCGAAAGACTGTTAACAGCCCGGGACGTTCCGCAGTGTGGATCCAGACACTTGCCTCCCTGGTCGAGCCGGCGTCCTGCCCCTGCTCGGTCATGCGGGCGCGGACTCGTGTGTCCCTCTCACCTAGCCCGTTATTCTTTCATAGTGCCCTATTTCTCTTCCTAAGACATCTTTTAGGAAGTGTAAAAGACGTAAGTGACTTTTTGTATATTTTTAGCTGTTATCTTGTGTTTGACCAAAAAAAAAAAACCCCAAAACAAACCCAGTAGGGTTGCCTGTTTGGCCACTGTGCATTTTCGCTTGTATCTGCCCAGACCACCACTTGGGAGGGTGCACACAACAGGTAACAGTGGTTATCTCTGGGAGGAGGGCGGAGGAGCAGGGGGTCAGGGATTGGAGGAAGACTGAATGTTTCATTCTGTGCCATTTTGTATGATTTGAATTTTTACCCTATGCTCGTTATTACTTAAAAATGTAGTTTAGGCTGGGTGTGGTGGCTCATGCCTATAATTCCAGCACTTTGGGAGGCTGAGGTGGGAGGATTGCTCGAGGCCAGGAATTCGAGACCCCTTTTCTTTTTTTTTTTGAGACAGAGTCTCGCTTTGTTGCCCAGGCTAGAGTGAGTGCCGTGGCGTCAGCCTAGCTCACAGCAACCTCAAACTCCTGGGCTCAAGCAATCCTGCTGCCTCAGCCTTCCGAGTAGCCGGGACTACAGGCATGCGCCACCATGCCTGGCTAATTTTTTCTATATATATTAGTTGGCCAATGAATTTCTTTCTATTTATAGTAGAGACGGGGTCTCACTCTTGCTCAGGCTGGTTTTGAACTCCTGACCTCGAGCAATCCGCCCACCTCAGCCTCCCAGAGTGCTAGGATTACAGGCGTGAGCCACCGCGCCTGGCCTCGAGACCCCTTTTCTACAACAGAAAAAAGAAGAAAAATTAGCTGGGTGGGGTGGCCGCACCTATAGTCCCAGTTACTTGGGAGGCTGAAGTAGGAGGATTCACTTGAACCCAGGAATTCAAGGCTGTAGTGAGGTTTGATCGGGCCACTGCACTCCAGCCTGGGTGACAAAGTGAGACCCTCTCTCTTAAAAAAAAAAAAAAAAAATAGACAGAGATAGATACAGTTTATAGAAGTTTTCTGTCACTTTCTCTACATTCAGAGAGCCCTTTAATTCTTACAGGACCAAGTTTTATTTATAAGAAAAAATAATTATTTACTTATAGAAAGGATCACTTGATTTTTTTTTTTTTTTTTTTTATAGACTGCAGGATTTTTTTCAGAATACAGGCTTAAGATAAACTTGCTACACTGAGATTATGGCATTCTTTCTGTACTCTGCCCTTTGGACTAGCAAAATGGACCCAACCCTGATTTCTGAGATAATAGCGGCGTTCTGGGCCGTGTGAAAGGTAATGCTGAAACACACCCACACCTCCATCGCATGCCATGCCTCGGCCTGGGACTTTATTATTTATGAACTGCTTCTGGGAGGTGCAGGAATTAAATGAACTTGAAAAAAAAGTGGACAGAAATACATAGAAACCGAATGGATGTTAAATGTTAAAACCTACAGTTGTGTCTTGGTATTTTATTTTATTTTTTTACTTTTATGAGACAAGAGTCTTACTGTGTTGCCCAGGCTAGAATGCCATGATGTCATTCTAGTGCACAGCAACCTCAAACTTGTGGGCTCAAGTGATCCTCCTGCCTCAGCCTCCTGAGTAGCTGGGACTACTGGCACGCCCTACCACACCCAGCTAATTTTTCCATTTTTAGTAGAGACAGGGTCTGGTTCTTGCTCAGGCTGGTCTCAAACTCCTGATGTCAAGCGTCCTCCCGCCTCAGGCTCCCAGAGCACTAAGATTACAAGCGTGAGCCACCATGCCTGGCCTGTGTTCTGGTTTGGGATCTCTTAGGGCAAGGTATTCATGGACTGTGGCTTTCATTCATCTTATTAAATTATGGTTGGGTCAAACATCCATTAAACTGTTTTTGAATCTAAGGATAATATCTATAGTAGAAGAAACAATTCCTGGTTTCCTTTGCGGCTTTAATAATCCAGCACAGATTTTTTAAAATTCTGAACATTGGCTGGCTGCTTACCTGCCTGAGATACTCAGTCTGGTTTTCACATCCTTAAATATCCCCGTGGCCGTTCTTGACTTCTTGGGGTCGGTTTGGTTTTAGGTTTGCTTGTGAAATAAACATCAAGAACAGTTGGGGAAGTTTTTGTTTGCACCTCCTAATGGTGTTGGAAGTTTCTAGAACAAATCCCACTTTCATGCTTGGGGATTGGAACTGAGTGTCAGGTAATAATAATTGGTCCCCAGGGAACGTTCTGGAGCTGGTTGTAGCTTTGCTCATAAAACGTCAGGAAATGCGAACAAAAACTTCACTGAGACTTTTGGAAAGGGAGGGCTGGCCCTGGAGTTGTCAGGTGGCTTTCTTTGAAGGTCTGTGATGTTTTTGCATCTCTGGGGAGGGCTGACAGAAGCAGCTAAGTGGAAGAGCTAGGGGGAAGCCTTGGGCTGACCGGTCACTCTGCTCGGGGCAGGAGGTGGGGTTCTCTGCCTGCCCTGTGGTCATCTGAGCCTCTGCATTGAGCCTTTAGCAACTTCTCCTTTTCAGGTGCCCCCAGTTGGTGTTTACAAAAGCCAAACACCATTTGTCACCAAGGCTACCATTTACCACGTGACTGTCAGAAGAGGAAAAATACAAATAATCCTCTCAACATCTAAGTGACAAATATGCAAACTATTCCAGGCCGGTCCTGGGAAATGTATTGGAAATATACCAGTCTGTGGATGGATGGGATGGATGGGTGGGGAGTCCTGTGTAGAGACCTTGCATCTCCCAACACCCCTCAGTGCCCCCTCCCCCGCCTGTGGATTTGGGTTTTACACACCAAAACAGATTTCTCATAAGGTCCAAAACTGTAGCTCACATAATTTTACGAGATCTTGGCTATATTTTGGTAATCCGTTTTAAATCCTTCGTGATGACTTTGTATACTGAACTTTCAGTTCAGTCTTATGATTTGTGATTGGTGGCAAGCGGTGGTGGTTTTCTTCCTTTCTCCTTTTATCTTTGGATATTTATTTATTTATTTAGTTTTGGAGACAGGGTCTTACTCGGTTGCCCAGGCTAAAATGCAGTGGCGTCATCATAGCTCACCGCAATCTCAAACTCCCCGGCTCAAGTGACCCTCCTGTCTCAGCCTCCTGAGTAGCTGGGACTACAGGCGCGCACCACCACTCCCAGCTACATTTTAAATTTTGTAGAGATGAGGGTCTCTCTGTTTTGCTCAGGTTGGTCTCAAACTCCTGGGCTTAGGCAGTCCTGCCACCTGGGCCTCCCGAAGTAGGAGGATTGCAGTCTGTGCCTGCACATTTAAGTCAGAAGCTTAAACTTTCCTCTAAAAGAGTTTAAATTACAGTCCTCCTTTCTCTGTGTCACAAAAGACAGCCTGTCAAAGATGAATCAGGAGAGAGTTTCAAGCAGGAACCTTGTTGTGGGAGAAAGAGCAGGAGCTTTGGGGAAATGCAGAGCTCATTGAGAATCCTAGCTGCCACCCAGAACGATTGCAAGACCTTGCACGGATAACCTAGACGTCGAACTTCAGTTTCCTCCTCTCTGTAAAACGAGTACGCCGTCTGCCGCACGTCTCCCTTGGGTGGCTGGAATGAGGATGTTTCCTGGTGTGTACAACGCCAGGCCAGGCCCGCGGCAGGTGCTGCCCAGGTGTTGGGTTTCTCCTTCCCTCCGCCCCTGTCCTCTGCAAGTGCAGAGTGAGCCAAGACTCGGGGGCAGGGGCCTGCCCTGGGAGCAAGCCCCGGCTGACCTGGAGAGGAAGTGGTGCTCTTCTGGGCAAAACCATCATTTCCTTCAAGCCCTCGGCCCTCAGCTCTTAAATAGGTCATCGAAAAGAGCATCTGAATGAGAGTTCTCAGTTTGCAACGGCTCTCAGTAGACCAGGTGTTTGGAGGCGTTTTGTCGTGCTACTAGTGAGGGTCACATTCTCACAGTTCCCCAATGGTCCCACAGTGGTGTATGACTGCCAGGTGGAAAGTGATTGCCTTTCTCTGCTTTCCTTTCTCTGCAGTTTGTCAGTCAGTGGAGTTGCACTAGTATAACGTCATGTGCCATGTCTCGAAATCATTTGCAAAGGATCGTGTGGAATACTTGAATAATATTTGTATGTTCCTTTTCCTGAGTATTAAGACAGAGAAGAATACCCCCTTTCCAGTTTCTCTGTATTTTTTTTTTTTTTTTTTGAGGCAGAGTCCCGCTTAGTTGCCCAGGCTAGAGTGAGTGCCGTGGCGTCAGCCTAGCTCACAGCAACCTCAAACTCCTGGGTTCAAGCGATTCTCCTGCCTCAGCCTCCCAAGTAGCTGGGACTACAGGCATGTGCCATCATCATGCCCGGCTAATTTTTTCTGTATATATTAGTTGGCCAATTAATTTCTTTCTATTTATAGTAGAAACGGGGTCTCGCTCTTGCTCAGGCTGGTTTCGAACTCCTGACCTCGAGCAATCCGCCCGCCTCGGCCTCCCAGAGTGCTAGGATTACAGGCGTGAGCCACCGTGCCTGGCCTAATTTCTCTATTTTTGTTGTGGTAAACAACATAAAATTTGCCATCTTAAATCTTAGTTTAATTATAACTGTAAATAATTTTGCAGTCATTTTTAACCGTCCAGTGGCGTTAAATGCATTCACGTTGCTGTACGTCCCTCGCCGCTGTTCATCGTCCCCAACTTCAGTGTGTGCCCGTCAAGCATCAGCTCCCCTGCCCCTCCGTCCCCAGCCCCTGGCAGCCACCGCTCTTCTCCTCCTTGGTGAACTTGAGCACCCCGGGTACCCCACATCAGTGGAATCATATGGTATTTGTCATTTCGAGACTGACTGACTTCACTCTTTTTTTGGGGACAGAGTCTCACTGTGTTGCCCAGGCTAGAGTGAGTGCCGTGGCATCAGCCTAGCTCACAGCAACCTTAGTCTCCTGGGCTCAAGCAATCCTCCTGCCTCAGCCTCCCGAGTAGCTGGGACTACAGGCATGCGCCACCACGCCCGGCTGATTTTTTTTTCTATATATATTAGTTGGCCAATTAATTTCTTTCTATTTATAGTAGAGACGGGGTCTTGCTCTTGCTCAGGCTGGTTTCGAACTCCTGACCTCGATCAATCCTCCCGCCTCGGCCTCCCAGAGTGCCGGGACGACAGGCGTGAGCCACCGAGCCCGGCCTTATTTCACTCTTTTTTAAAAAAAAAAAACCCGTGTCATGTATGTTCCCTTACTCCCTGGCAGGAACTGTTCCTTAATACAAACTCTTGGTTTTTCTCTGCACTTTACACACCCAGCTGCCCGCCGCCTCCTCAGCTGTTTGTGTGTGATCTTTGCATTTGCGCCCCATGGAAGGAAAATGTCAGTCCTTGGAAGTGACTTGAAGGAATGGTTTATTTTATTTTATTTTATTTATTTTTAGAAATGGCCCTCTTCTCAAAAATAAAACTACAGATTCCGCCCTGTACCCACGACCCCCACTTCTCCCCAAAGAGACAGCGTTTGTGTAGGAGGCTGGTGCTGGCGGGGAGGGGGCGGGGGGAGGGAGGGCCAGGTTGTCGCGGGGACTGGGACTCGTTTTATGCCTTCGTTCCTTCCAGGTGGTACCCCCTGAGGTCCAAGCCAGGGAAGAAGGACAAGGAGCGGGGAGAGATCGAGGTCGACATCCAGTTCATGAGGAACAACATGACCGCCAGCATGTTCGACCTCTCCGTGAAGGACAAGTCCCGGAACCCGTTCGGGAAACTGAAGGACAAGATCAAGGGGCGGAACAAGGACGGCGGGTCTGACACCGTGTCGGCCATCGTGCCCGCCACGGCGGCTCCGTCCGTGGACAGCGACGACGAGTCTCCCTCCAAGGACAGGAAGAAGAAGTCGAAGATCAAGACCTTGTTCTCCAAGTCTAGCTTGCAGAAGACGCCGCTCTCCCAGTCCATGTCCGTCCTGCCGACTTCGGGTTCGGGCAGAGTGCTGCTGCGCCCCGGGGACTTCTCCTCCCGGTGGGGTGACGATGAAGAGGAGGACGAGTCCTCCTCCGCCTCGGACGGTGAGTGCCTGCCGCCTTCCCTCGGTCCTCCTCCCAGCCGCGTGCGTGCGGAGAGAGGAGAAGCAGGTCAGAAGAGAAAGACTTTTGACCCAGCCTCTCAGTGACTTGAAACGAGGGGGGGGGGCGCCTCGGGAAGGGTGCCCCTCTGTTTCTGAGCCCCCTGAAGGTTGCTAAGAATCTGTCATTCCCTGTCCAGAATGTCTGGCCCCGTAACTAACGCACGGAAGCTCAAGCTTTTGGAGCTAACAGGATGAGTCCCATGAGTGCATCCGGGTTTTTTTGTTTTATTTTGTTGTTTTTTTTTTTTTTTTTTTTTTTTTTTAAGGACACGATCTCACTCTATCACCCAGGCTGGAGTGCAGTGGCATCATCATAGCTCACTGCAACCTCGCGCTCCTGGGCTCAAGGGATCCTCCTGTCTCAGCCGCCCGAGTAGCTGGGACTGTAGGTGTGAGCCACTGTGCCTGGCCAATTTTTTTAAAAAAATTTTTTTTTAGAGCTGGGGTCTTGCTATGTTGCTCCGGGGCTGGCCTCAGGTAATCCTCCCGCCTCTGCCTCCCAAAATGCTGGGATTACATGAGCCACCATGCCTGGTCTGGTTTTTTTTTTTTTTTTGGGACAGAGTCTCACTCTGTTGCCCAGGCTAGAGTGAGTGCCGTGGAGTTAGCCTAGCTCACAGCAACCTCAAACTCCTGGGCTCAAGCGATCCTCCTGCCTCAGCCTCCCGAGTAGCTGGGACTACAGGCATGTGCCACCATGCCCAGCTAATTTTCTCTATATATGTTAGTTGGCCAATTAATTTCTTTCTATTTATAGTAGAGACAGGGTCTCGCTCTTGCTCAGGGTGGCTTCGAACTCCCGACCTCGAGCAATCCTCCCGCCTTGGCCTCCCAGAGTGCTAGGATGACAGGCGTGAGCCACCGCGGTTGGCCCTGGTCTGGTTTTTTTTTAATTGTTGTTTTTTGGGGTTTTTTTTTAAGGATAAAATCATGGAACCTATTCTGATTTTTCACTAATTCATCAGATAGTTATTGAGCTCCTCTGATATACTTCGCTCTCCTGGGGCGCATCCCTAGTGAAAGCCTAGAATGTCAGTCCTCGGACTCTGAATTAATTGTGTGTTTTGAACTTCAATTTGAATGACTAAGTCCCTCCTATCGGCCAGATTCTGCCACTCTCCCAAGAGTGACGCCCTTTTCATTGGTTTAACGTCGGGTTCCGCACCCAGCACCGCGCACAGTTTGGGCCAGAGAATCCTCTGCCGTGGGTGCCGTGCCGTGCGCCGTAGAGGGTGCTACACGCCAGCCGCACCCTCCACTCCCGGTTGTGACAGCCGAAAATGTACGGACAGGTGCCCTCCCTCTGCGCTGCAGACTGCCCGCTTAACTTACCCTCTTTGCGTTCTCTGTCTCCCTTCCCGCAGTCGCGGCCCACAAGAGAGCGGCAAGCACGGATCCGAAGCAGCCGAACCCGGCCGGCTTCACCCTCCCCAAGAAGGAGGGGCTCTCCTTCCTCGGCGGCCTTCGGTCTAAGAGCGACGTGCTTTCCCGCTCTGGCGTGTGCATCAACGGGAGCCACGTCTACCTGGAGCAGCCGGAGGCCAGGAGCGAGACCAAGGACGGCAGCCCGTCCTCCTCCCCGTCCCCGCAGGCCCTCAGGAGGAAGCATCTGTTCTCCTCCGCGGAAAACCTGGCCGTCCGGTCGTGGAAGGAGCCCGGGGAAGGGGGCGAGGTGCCTCCCGACGGGCGGCTGTCCGAGTCCCCCACCAAGGACGCTCTGAAGTCCCTGTCTCTGCCAGCCTACCGGCCGGCCGGCAAGGACGCCCGAGAAAACACAGCTCCGGGGAGCCCGGAGGCCGACAGAGAAACCAGAGAGGGCAAGAAGCCGGAGAGCAGGAAGTCCTCTTTGCTTTCCCTGGTGACAGGGAAGAAGGACGTGGCTAAGGGCGGCGCCGATGGCGGCGAAAGCAGCCCCCCCGGCGGCCGGGGGAAGGAGAGGGGAGCCTCCTCGCTCACGGAGGCCAGCGAGGACCGTGGGAGAAGAGCCGGGAACGACACCACAGCCGTTGTCTCCGGACGGGGTGACTCCCCGAACCCCTTCGAAGACGTGCAGATCACAGAGCCGGAAGCCGACCCGGAGTCCAAGTCTGAGCCAAAACCACCGGTCCCCGCGGCAAGGGCTCCCCAGACCAGAGCTGTCAAACCCCGGTGAGTCCCTGCCCCGTCCCTCAGGCAGCCTGCCCACCCCGCTGCGCGTGACACTCGGCAAGGCCCCCTTCTGGCTGGCTCCTCGACAGTGCCCGCCCGTGCCAAAGGTTTGCGGGCTACGTTGCTGCTTAGCCAGCCCCTCCCGCCAGCCTGGCCTGCCCTGTGCCCACCGCAGGGGTGTTTCCCGGCCCCGGGCCACCGCCCGGCAGGCACGGGTCTGTCCGTCTGGACTGGCCGGTCCGATCGCGGTGGAGTGCAGGGCGTGGAGCAGGTTCTGAGAGCTGCAGGCTCGAGTCCTGGCGTAGTGCACAGCCCGTGTCTGCTAAGCTCTCATCACACATTTCCCTGTGAGGCAGATGTTATCTTTCCTCCTCACACTTTGGCACCGGGTTGCTGATGTGAGAGACTCTCAGTCCACTCGCAAGGGTGCCTGTGACGATCCTCTGCATGGTCACTCTTGCCCTGCAGGAGCCCTTGTGAGCCTTGGGGGCTTCGCTGATCCAGTGACTCACACTCACAGTATTTCTGTGGTCCGGGGCGGGACAGACTTTTGAGAGGCTTTTTTTTGGAGATTCTGCTTGCTTTGTTCTGATATACACATACACACACACGCACACAGCCTGTTCCTCTTAAACATCTGTGCCTGTTGCTTTACATCTTTTATTGCTTTAAACTCTCTAGGTGCTTTTTGTCCCGAGGTAGTCAAATGCTAGGGTTTCGTGTCAGTCACCATGAAAAACTGTAGGCGGTTGCATAGCCCGGGTCTTTTCCTCTCTATTGCAACTGGCCTTTGTGTGGCAGATGTGCTCAGGGATGAAAGTGTCCCTTTTGTAGGTTAAGTATGGATATTCCTTCGTTAACTTCTTAAAGTACTGCCCCAAATGTAAAAAAAAAAAAAGCTCTCCCTTTTGCACGGGTTTATTTTTGCATGTTTTTTCATCTCCCGCCATGCGTCTGCAACTGACCCGCAGATTTTATCTTGTCGTTTTTGCAGACTGGACGTGTCTCCAGAGCCCCAGCCCACAGCCAGGCCCCCTCCTCACCCTCACTCTCCTCCTCCTTTTTCTGCTTTCCACTCTGCTTCTGGCCGGGCACCTGTCCCCTCCGATTCGGGGCGAGGTTCAGAGGCACAGTCCTCTGAGAGCCCTTCTGCCGCCTCCTCCTTCTCCTCTCCCGTAGCAGCGCCCGTTGCCACGTCCACCCCCATCGAGAGCTGGCCTCCCGCAGACGAGGCCCCGGCCAGGTCCGGAGAGCCGTCCCCGCTCCTTGGGGCAGAGTCTCGGAGGGAGAATTTAGCGCCAGCTCCGAGGAATGCCGTTTCTTCCGCCCTGGGATCACTCTGGGGACAGCCGCCCGTTCCGGCGCGCAAGGGGCCCCCAGGGAGGGGCACGGAGAGCAGCGGCAGGGAAGGATCCGAGGAGCCTCTTCCAGAGCAGCCTAAAACGGGGCGACAAGAAGAGCTTCTGAGGCCCCCAACCACAGAACGAGACCGCACCCCGTCTGCAGAGGCCCGGGAAGGGGCGTCTGTCCTTGCACGGGGCGGTAGGAAGCCCCCCCTGCCGGGGCCTTGGGTGGGGCACGAAGCTGGGGACGGTGGGGTGACTGCTTCAGTTAGGGCAGCCGCGCCCCCTCCTCACGCGGGAGAGGCGGCCCCCTCCTTTGACTCCTCGATGGGCAAGTCTGCAGAGAGAGCGGGTCCGAACGCCAGGGAGGGCCGAAGGAAAACCAAGAAGCACGTGTCGTTTTCCGAGCAGCTCATGGATGAAGAGGAGGTGGCGAGGCCCGCTGGAGGCGCAGAAGAGGACGAGGTTTGTCCCCAGGAGCTGGCTGCGGCTGCGGGGACAGCCGCCGGAACCGCGTCTGGTGGGGAGCCTGCTGGCGATTCCTGCACAGAAGACGCCAAGGGGGAACCCATCAAGGGGGAACCCACCAAGGGGGAACCCACTGCCGCCGCCCCCGGGCCCACGGCAGGTCCTGCCCTCCGCCCCTCCCACGAGGAGCACCTCTCCCAGGGCCCCACGGGCGAATCGAGCCCAGCGGGAGACACCCTGCCCTTCTGGGTGGGGGCAGACGATGCCCTGCAGGCCCAGCGCCAGAGCAAAGCCAGCGACCACGAAGGGCTGCTGTCTGACCCCCTGGGTGACCTCCAGTCGGCCTCCGATGTTCGATCTCCCTCCACGGCTGACCTGAACTTGACCCTTCCTTCCATTCCCGAGGTCGCATCGGATGATGAGAGGATAGACCAGGTGGAAGAGGACAGAAAGACAGCAAAGGTGGCCACTGTGTCCTGGAGCACCAGTGTGGGGGCCGGCGGGCGGGCGCCTGCAGAGAGCCCGCCAGGGGACTTCATGCGGAAAGCACCCGGAGCGTCCGTGGTGGCTCCTTCGGGACAGACCGCGGCTCTAGGAATCCAGAAGCCACGCCTTGGCAAGAGCCCAAGCTTGGAGGCACAGCTGCCAGGCCCCGGCAGTGGCGAGGAAGCAAACCCGAAGGGGAGCGGGAGTCTTAGTCAGCGTCCTGGCACGTCCCTGGCCTCTCCCCTCCCCGGCCCCTCCCTTTCTGAGACCTTTCTCTCCACGCTCTCTGTCCCCGGCTCTCCACATTCTGACACCCAGCACGCCAGTGCAGCAGAATCTCAAAAAAAAGCAACAGCAGAGGGCTCGGCTGGGAAAGGTGAACGTTTTGGCAAGAGGAAGCCACTCCTTCAGGCCTGGGTCTCACCCTCAGAGACACATCCAGTCTCCGCTCAGCCGGGCGCTGGCCCCGGGCCAGCCAAGCACAGGTGAGAGACGGGGAGATTGCCTTTGTGAGTGTGGGCCATGTCCCCTCTGCCTGTTGCCTGCGGGGGTTTTGGCTTTCTGCTGTCGCAGCTGTCCTGGTGTCGCAGCCCGCCTGTCGTGCCGGTGGGGGCCGTCCCTGGTGGGAGGAGTGCCTCAAGTCACTGCTGCAGTCTGTAGCAAGATCAGAGCGGCAGTCCTCAAAGACAGCTCAGGAACCGTTCTGAGCAGGGTCACGTTTGGAGCTCACACGTTGCGGAAGTGTGGGTGACCAGTATCTCAACAGTCTCACTGACGGTGGGTGGTAGGATCTAGCGGTGTTGAGAACTTCCTTCAAGCGGTGCCCAGCGTGCACCTGGCATGTTCCTTCTGAACTCTTTTCTTTCCTCTGGTGACACAGAGCTCTGCAGGGAGCTCCACCGTGTGGAGTCCTAGGCTCTAGCTGCTTCCAACAATAAGAGACTGCCTTTAAGGTTCTCCTGATACTCGTAACAAGACTGAGGGGCCCCTGAGAACATCAGGACACCTGGCCAGGGACGTGCGCTGCTGGCTTGCCTGTGGCTGCCTGGCCCCGACTGCCTCCGTTTCCACAGGAACTGAGACACCAGGAGATGTGAACAGCGCAAAGACCATCCTGCCCCTTGCCTGGCTCGCTGGCTGCCGTCTTTGACAGGGGCAGTCTCTCGGTCGTGCCCTTCCCTTACAGAAGGGTCTAAGGATCCTTTCCCCGTTCTCTTTAGACCCCATCCTGTGAAGCCCATGAACACAACGGCCACCAAGATTGCTAACTCCAGCTTGGGAACTGCCACCATTATCAGTGAGAACATGATCAACGAAGCCATGATGAAGGTAGGTCTCCCGGGAAGTCGGCGTGGTAGTTGGGGAGCTGCAGAGCACCCGTCTACAGCCGCCATTGTGTCCGTCCCCCTGGGCGGCAGGCAGTGCCAAGACTTACTTAATCATGAGTAATGGTGTCTCTGGGTCACCTTTGGAAGCCCTCGGGGCATCCCATTGGATAATTACTTTCCCCCTTACAGTTATTTGGTTATCGTTGAATTTTTTTGTGCGTCTCGAGCAGCACGATTGACGTTGGCACTTCATTTTAGTGAGAAGAAAACGCCACCCACACTCTGGGCCCCTTCAGGTCAGATGTTTTCTTTTCCCTCATGTTTCCTTTCTTATCTTTTGGCAAGAATATAAAATTCTTACAGTCGCAGTCATTGCACAGATATACTTTTTCAGGAACTTTAGTTTGAAATGATTTCAAACATTAAAAAAAAGTTGCAAGAACAGTACAGAGAGCTCCTGTGAACCCTTCCTCCCGACTCTGCCGTTGTCCACATTTGGCCAGGTTTGCCGTGCTTCCTCACGCCCCGCCCTTCCTCCGGCTGTGCCTGCCCGGGGCAGTGCGCCATTCTTCTTTCCAAACCATTTGGAAGTAAGTGGTGTACCCCGTGCTTCTTTTACCCCTTAATAGGTTAAGGGATAAAAAGTGTACAATTCCTAAGAGTAAGGACATTCAATCAAAATCAGGAAATTTAACATTGATGTAAAGCTGTTTTCTCAGCCCTGGTCCCTATTTCAATTTCCCCAGTTGTCCCACTCTAGTGTCTTTTTTTTTTTTTTTTTTTGAGACAGTCTCACTTTGATGCCCAGGCTAGAGTGAGTGCCGTGGCCTCAGCCTAGCTCACAGCAACCTCACACTCCTGGGCTCAAGTGATCCTCCTGCCTCAGCCTCCTGAGTAGCTGGGACTACAGGCATGCGCCACCATGCCCGGCTAATTTTTTTCTATATATATTAGTTGGCCAATTAATTTCTTTCTATTTATAGTAGAGACTGGGTCTTGCTCTTGCTCAGGCTGGTTTTGAACTCTTGACCTCGAGCAATCTGCCCGCCTCGGCCTCCCAGAATGCTAGGATCACAGGCATGAGCCACTGCGTCCGGCCTCTAGTGTCTTTTTAGTTTTTGGGGGGTTTTGTTTCCCAGTCCAGGGTCCCTCACTGCG
>VSMD01115477.1:0-17990 GCA_008750895.1 Mirza zaza | reverse complement strand
TTTTTCCTTGAGGAAAACAGACCTGAAGGTGTTCTAGTTCTTGGTGTCGAAGTGGTGAAAATTGCCAGATCCCGAGCCAGGCAGCTGGGGGTGAATTCCAGCTGTGTATTCATTTACTAAGAGTCTGAAGTTGGGTAGGTAACTTTATTTAGTTCTCAGAGTCCTCATCTGTAAATTTAGGGTAATAATGATAGAACTTTTGTGAAGGGGAAATAGGATCATCATATAAAACAGAGCCCTGCCTGGCAAATGGTGAGCTGTCAGTGTAGGTTATCTGCTTTTAGGGATGTACATGTTTCTTTCTCCTTACGTCACCTGCATTGAGAAGACAAAGGGGGTTTCTTTCACTCTGAGCTGGGGCAAGGCCTCAAAGTGTTCTCAATACAGTCACTTCAGGCGAATACTTCCATATATTCTTGAGAATATGAAACTCATTCTTCCTTTTTGATTTCATCTTAACTTTTAGGATTTTATATACCATTGCCACCTGGTGGCAACACCCTCAAATTGCAGGGGTTTTAGAGGGCTGAATTTTTTTTTTTTTGAAGTTTCAATCTGAAAAAATAAAATTATGAAATGACACTTGATAAAAAAAATCACATTTTAAAAAGCTCGTTAACATACCCTACCTAATTTGGTGCTACAAGAAGTCTATAGACTAGATAGAGTAGGTGTTATTAATCTCCATCTTATAAATGAGAAGCAGGCAGAAGAGATTGCTATGGTCTGAATGTTTGTGTTTCCTCAAAATTCAGATGTTGAAACCTATTCCCCAGTGTAATAGTATTAGGATATGGGGCCTTTGGGAGATAATTAGGTCTTGAGGGCACTACTCTCATGAATGGGATCCGTGCCTCTATAAAAGGGTCCCAAGAGAGCTCGTTTGCCCTGCTGCCAAGTAAGGACACAGCTCGAGGATGCCATCTGTGAGGAAGAGGACCCTCACCAGACACCAAATTTGCCAGGGCCTTGATCTCGGACTTTCCAGTCTTTATAACTGTGAGAAATAAATTTCTGTTGTTTATAAGCCACCTAGTCTAATGTATTTTGTTATAGCAGCCCAAACAGACTGCGGCAGAGATTAAATGCCTTGCCCAAAGTTTGGAATGAGTCAAAAGGACAACAGTCAGAGCTAGAGCTTAGACCTCCCCAGTCTCTACCACCAGGGCTCTTCTGACATCCAGCCAGGGCATACCGTGCACGAAGGCAGGGAGATGCTGCCAAGGCGTGTTTATCAAGTGAAGTAGGGAGTAGAAGCACATTAAACACTAACTTCCCAAGACTATACTGGAAAAGAGATTTTAGCTGATTATTATAGAGGGTTTGGAATTCTCTATGTGGTTGATGATGGCATTTTTGTCAGTATTTCTGTGTGTCCTTTTTTTGTGGTAGGATGAAGAGACGTTGCTATTTTAGTTATTTACTGCTATATAACAAACAACCCCAACACTTGGTGTCTTAAAATAACAATGATTTATCATTTCTCATAATTGTATAATTTGATCAGTGCCTGGCTGGGTCATTCTTCTGCACCATGTGGCACCAAATGGGTTACTTATTTGGCTGCTTGTAGCTGCCATCTGAGTTGGGCTGGACCAGAAGGTCCAAGAGGACTTCGCTCACACATCTCACACCTCCATTCTCCTGCTTGCGACCTCTGTCTGTGTCTAGCTTGGGCTCCCTCACAGGATGGTGGTCTCAGGGTGGGTAGAAATACTATGTAGAGATTGGCTTCTAGAGGAGAAAGCAATAGAAGTTGCTAGTTCTCTTGAGATCTAAGCACAAGAGTCCCAGCCCTTCCACCACCTTCTGTTGGTCAAAGCAAGACACAAGACTAGCTGGGATTCACAAGGAGGAAGAATAAACTCCACTTCTTGATGTAAGAGGAGGCATGCACATACAGTGATGGGAGGAATTGTTGGTAGCCACATTAAGAATCTACCACAACAATATTCATGCATCCACTTGCTAAGAGAAACGTGGACATTTTTACTAGCATGTACCATCCATAGATGCATGAGGCTTGGTAGATTTAAAATTCAAGAATAGCAAGTTCAATCCAAGGTGAAAATATGGTGGAGGAATGGCCCTGAAACACAGGTCCCCTGGTTGTTGACAGTACAGATCTGCATCTGGGCTCTTCTCTGGGACTGCCCAAAGCTTCAAGAATCTTGACCTTAGTTCTAAAGATTACTTTATGCAACCCAAAATCAGTTTAGGCAGGCATTTGTGGATAGAAGAAATCTGGAGAAATAACCAAAAATCTAGCCCAGTAGATGATAGAAAAATGTTAACTCTAAATGCGTGATCTTGGTGTGTCCAGAGCATTTTGGAGCCAAATTATGGTTCAAATCTAAATTATCTGGTTAAACATGTACTTCTCCAATTGCCTGTGGCTAGAAAATGGTTATCTCTTTCAGTTTTAGTACATCCATCCAACCACATTCTTCCTGAGCAAGCTTTTATTAGCTCCTAATTGCCTTGAGAGAATTGAGTACAAGAGTTCAAATTGCAATTAACAGAGAATTCACAGCTGGAGCTTCTATTGTCCTGTGTGGTTGTCCTCTCACCTGCAAATTTGCATTGCTGATACATTTGTGAAGCTCTTTGTTGTTTCCAAAGAACTTTCAGATGCTGTTATTATATTTAATTTTCATGGCTACTCCGTAAGATAACACTGAGTAAGATCACTCCCTTGCCGTAGGAAGGAAGCTGAAGTCCAGGATGTTGAGAACTCGATCGAGGAGTTGGCAAAGCCAGACCTAGATCCTCAATTTCAGCGTCTTCCCCACCCTTCCTGTAATATGCCCATCCTAATGCCCAGGGCAGGGTGACGAGCTGTAATGAGGTGGGGGCAGTTCTAGGGACTAACGCGTCTGTTAGTAGCTTAATCATGGTCTTGGTTATAAAGTTAAGATGCAAAGATAAGACCTTTTTAACTTGAATTTCAATTAGTGGCATAAAAACTTGTTATTTGCAGCCAGTGGAAGGACTACCAGGAAATATGTTTTTACCCAACCCTGACAGTGACTTTGTCCTTGAGGATTTGAGCTTGTTCACTCCTGGACCTGAGCATCATGTAAGAGAGAGAGGACAGCATGAGCACAGCTGGGAAAGCACTTCCATGGCTGCCCACGTGGATGGGAGCTGATCAGGGAGGAGGTGGGCTGGTCCTCTAGCTCAGAACACCTTATATAAGTTAATGGGGAAACTTTCTCAATAGCAACTAATGGGCTTTACTGCTGTGCTAAAATTAGAGCTGAAGGGTAAACACAGACATATCATTGGAGTGGAATAATAATGCTATACCATATGGGAAGATTAGTGTGGATTAGCAGTTCTGTTGCCCTTGGAGTTCATCAAAGCCCTGATGTGAGCTGTGTAGAGATAGGGGACAATGCACTCTGCTTTGTCAGGGACAGTCTCAGTGCAGTGCATTGTCCTTACATAATTACTATGTCCCCTTTCATTCTCACAAGTGTTCAGGCTTGGATGGTGAGTTACATGGTCCCCCAGAGAGCACAGCGCTCAGCATATCACAGTCTAATTCAGGAAAGGCAAGTTCTCTTCCTTGACAAGCCAATAAGTCTGCAGAGAAATAGCCACACAAACGGTATTTTGTGGCTTTAATGAACCTATTCTCGAAACTAGAAGTGGAAATCAGGACTTTTTCCTTCCTTAAGGTCTTTTTTATTAAAAATGTGATGGTGCTTCTTCAAATTCACATTAGCACAATAATTGGCCCGACTTCTGCTGGCCTTGGATTCAGTTGCGCACAGGGGGAAAGGAGTCTCTGGTTCTTCTTGCATCAGTCAGTGAAGTCTTCATTATCATATTGTCCACTGTATTTATAAATGATTTAATAAATGATTTCTTAATAAATGATTTCTTCTTGTGCATGCTCATTTTTTCTCACAGCAACCCCATTCAGTGGGAGTCTCAGGAACTGGAGGTCCAGTAGAAGTTTAGCAGTGGGCTTAGGATCCTACAACTAATCAAGAATACTGAGACTGGGACGTGGGCCTCCCTCCTTTTGATTTTACATCTTTCCCTTAATGCTGCCTTTTGTAGATATTCCCAACAGCTGTATCTGACGGTAGCCATGTTGACTTCTGATATTTCTCTCAGCACCCAGTAAAATTGATGGAGAAGTAGCTTGCTGACCTAGGTGACAGTACAGAATTTGGTTACTCTAGAACATGCATTGTTGCTAGTTTACTCATCTAGTGTGGTCAAGGGGCAGGCTTATGAAACAAGCCCTGTGTTTGTTTAGTGCATTTATGGTTTACAAAGCATTTTATACAGTGTCTGTCTGTGACATCTGTTTGATGAGTTGGAAGTGTAAGGCACAGGCGAACAGTGGAGGTCTTGCAATAACCATTCTTTCCGTAAAAGAGGAGGAAAGAGGCCCAGAAAGATTAAGTGAATTGCTCAAGGTCACACATCTAGTAAATGACAGCACATGGCTAAAGGTCAAGGCCCACTGATACCTGGCCCTCCACGGGTTCTTCATTCCTGATTTCGAGGGGCGTCTCCATCATGTTATCAAATTTGATTCTAGAGCCCACAAGCACCTCATGAAATGCTGAGATGATTCTCCTCTATGAAGGAGGGCAAGTATGGTCCCTGACTGCTGCGGTGGTTAGAAATGTAGCAGCTTTGTACATGGCATGGGTGATTTTAACAGACAAAAGGGCCAAAAGTCCTGGGAAGTTAATTAAGCAGCTCATTTTCAAATGGAACCAAGCAGGCAGAACGCAATTAGGGAAGGGGAAAGGACTTAGAAACAAAAGTGTTTTGAAAGCTTGCAGACCTTGCCCGTCATGAGTAAGAAATGGGATTGGAAAATGCTAGAGGCCCATAGGCTTAGAGAAGATAAAGAAAGGGCCATAAGAGAGTTCAAGGATGCGCCAGATGAATCCTTCTTTTGGAAAACCGTGTTTGAGTTCTTATTTGGGGCAGGGAGGACTTGAGGGGCAAGAAGTTGTAGAGAAATAGAGATCTATGAAACATAGGGCTAGAGAAGAAACAGTCACCAATGTAGAACTGAGGACAGAAATACTCACTTTCTCTGGATTAGAGCAATGCCATTCCTCCCCCTGGCCTTGATCTTTGATAGAACTCAGTAAGAGAGTCAAAGACACTGGCCCTCAGGCCATGCAAGCCACCAACTCGTGTTGTCCATTCATTACAATTTCTCTGCTGGGTGTCTGTCTGCTGTTCTTATTTTCTATCACCCTTGCGTAACTGCCGGGACAAACGGACTTAGATTTCTTTATACCAATTAGAGGTTTTTGTTTCCATTTCCAAGGAATATGGGAATTTATTGATTGAATGAAGTGAGAATGTTTTGACTGAGGGATGGGAGAAGGCCATCATGCCTGTTCTTTTATTCATAATTTTTAGGAGTTGACTTAGATTCTTTGATCTTAGGACTGAACAAAGGAACCTTAGGGAATGTGTAGTCCAACTTTCCATCTAAGGAGGTACCCAAATAGAGGGCAATTCAGACGTTCTTGGGTGGAACACTGTCAGAGAGTTAAAGCTTGCTGTCTCACAAGATTGTCCATTCCATTTCTAAACTGTTAGCCTGTTAACCCTTATATAGCACCTACTGTGTACTAGATGCTGGTGTGAGCCCTATATAATCGCTAAGTCACTGATCCAACACTACTTTTATTCCTATTTTATAGATGAAGAAATTGAGTCACAGAGAGGTTAAGTGAATAGCACAAGGCCACACAGCTAGTAAGTGACAGAGATGGAACTGGAACTCAGGCAGCCAGTCTCCATAGTCTTGTGTGTTTAACTACCAGCTTTGCTATCTCCCTGATAAGACATCTTTAATAATTAGTTTTTTTTTTTTCATTTTGCACCATCAAAGTTGTCCCCTTGAAATTTCTGTCCGAGAGTCTTTCATGTGATTCTTCAAGTATTTTCAGATGCACCATCATGTTTTTCCATTATCTTTATTTACCAGGTTGGCAACCCTTAGTTTTCCCAACAGTTTCTCACATGGCATGATTTCCACTTTCTAGGTGCTTCCTCTGGCTGCATGCCAGCTTCAGATCATCTGGCAAAAAGCACCTGAGATTTAAGGTTAGCCCTACTTGGGCTGGAATCCCAACTTCCCTACTTACTAGGTGTATGTGCTTGAGCAGGTAACACTCAGCCTTTCTGAGTAGAGGGCCCTCCATTTATGAAGCATAACTAGTCCTGAACTCCCTACATCTTTGCAAAGATAAGCAAAGGGCAAGACTCATAGTGTGAGCTCTATAAAGGGGGATTATTACTATTGTTGTTATAAGCAATGACAGCTATATCCATTCTCCCCAAATGGATCTGTAGATACACACAGTCCTCATCAAAACCCTGGGAGGCTAATTTGAAGAAATTGACAAGCTGATTCTAAAACTTATATGAAAATACACAAGATTTAAAACAGCAAAATAATACTGAAAAAGAACAAAGTGGGAGGACTCACAATACCTAATTTCAAGATTTACTGTAAAGGTATAGTAATAAAGATAGTAGGATACTGGCATAAAGATAGACAAATAGATCAATTAAACAGAAAAGAGGGTCTAGAAATAGACCCACGTATCTACAGTCAATTGATTTTTGACAAAGACATAAAATCAATTCAACAGGAATGGCTTTCTATCAGGTGGTGCTAGAAATAGTGGATAAAGCAATCCTTTGATCCCTACCTAACTCTACACATCAAAACCATTTGAGATAAATAATAAACTTACAGTAAAAGCTAAACAAAAACTTCAAGAAAGCATAGGAGAATATCTTTCAGATATTAGGACATAAAAAGTACTAACTGTAAAAGAAAAAAGGATAAGTTGGAATTTATCAAAATCAGATATGCCTGCTCATAAAGAAATGTTATTATAAAAATCAATAGAGAATCCAAAGACTAGGAGGAAATGTTTGTAATACATATGAATATAAAAGGCTTTAAAATGAAATATTTAGAGAATGCATACAAATCAATAATAAAAAGATGAACAACCTGATGAAAAACATGGGCAAAAACTTGAACAGACGTTTGGCATACAAAGGGCCAGTAAGGGATTTAACACTATTTATCATAAGTAAAATACAAGTTAAAACCACAATGGGATACTATTCACAACCACTAGAACAGCTAAAACAGAAAGACTGGCCATACCACATGTTGGCAAGGACATGGAACAACTGGAACACTCCCCAAATACTGGTAAGAGTGTAAAGTGATACAATCAACTTAGAGAACTGACAGTTCTTACAAAGTTAAACATATATCTACCCAGCTGCCCAGCTAGTTTACTCTCAGATACCTAGGAGAAATAAGAACATATGTTCATAAGATGACTTATATGAGAATATTCATAGCAGCTTTATTTGTGATAGTCCTAAATTGTAATCAACCCAAAGGCCCATCAATGAGGAATGGATACATAAACTGGTATGATTGTGGAATAATCCTGAGCAATACAAATGAATGAAATACCCTTACATGCAACAGAATCTCAAAAACATAATAGTGAAGAAAGCCAGGAAGAAGAGTAACTCCTAAAGCTGCGATCCCCCACCCCTGGGACACAGACCAGTACCGGTCTGTGGCCTGTTAGGAACCGGGCCACACAGCAGGAGATAAGCAGTGGGCAGCAAGTGAAACTTCATGGGTATTTATAGCCACTCCCCATCACTCACATCACTGCGTAAGCTCCGCCTCCTGTCAGATCAGCGGCAGCATTAGATTCCCGTAGGAGCACGAAGCCTACTGTAAATCGTGCATGCCAGGGATCTAGGTTGTGCGCTCCTTGTGAGAAGCTAATGCCTGATGATCTGAGGTGGAACTGCGGCAGTGCTGCTAGTGCTGGGGAGTGGCTGCAAATACAGATTATCATTAGCAGAGAGGTTTGACTGCACAATAAACGTAATGCGCTTGGATCATCCTGAAACCACACCCCACCACCACCTCTGGTCCATGGAAAAATTTTCTTCCATGAAACCGGTCCCTGGTGCCAAAAAGGTTAGGGACTGCTGTCCTAAATCATTCTATTTGCATGAAGTTCAAGAACAAACAGAACTAATATATGGTGATAGAAATCGGAACCTGAGTTGCCTTTGGCAAGGGTGGGTGGGAATTGACTGGAGAGGGCATGAGGGAACTTTCTAGGGTATTAGAAACATTCTATATCTTGATTGTAGTGATGGTCATATGGGTAGACCCCGTCATCAAAACCCGTTAAATTGAACACTTAAGATCTGGGAAAATTCTACCTAAATGTTGAGAAATAATAATGGTAACATCTGAAATTGAAGATAGTACAATTTACTCTAAATAGTGCAGTGGGATTGTTTTCCTGTGATTTGAACTTTCTACTTCTATTAGTGTGGCCTGAGATTGTGTTAACTGTTTTTTTTAGCAGCTTCATTAGACTCTTGCCATTCATTGAATTTATGGCTAATGATAACTGCCAAGTCTCTTCTTTTTGGGCATGGATTGCTACCAAGCTCCCTTCTGAAATACCTCCTTTGTTTATCCAAGTGGCGCTATATGCAGCCCTGGAAGGAATGAATAGAACTTAGATAAAGAAAGGTGGTGTTCCAGAAAGGAGTAATGCTGTAAATAATAATGACAGATTCTAATTAAATAGTACTCAGCACCAGGAACTCTTCTAGGGTTTTATACATATTCACCAATTTAATTCTCACAGCACCTCCACATAGGTTTTATTGACTGGCTGACTTGAGGAACAGTGAGGTTAAATATGTCTGGTAAGGGGTGGAGCTGTAATTTGAGTCCTGGTAGGACTGATGCCAACATCTGTGCTTGTAACTTTGATGCTAACATTATGCCTGGGCTTGGTTTGCTGCTTCTGCTTGATTCTTTGAGTCTAAGGATCTAGGACTCGATCTGTCTCTGGTTAATCCTCTTACGGTAGCTCAAGCCTAGGTCACTCCCCTAAGGAACATCACACCCAGAACACTTTATGAATTCCTTATGGGAATTCTCTTATGAGAGAACCTGTTTATGAAGGAGCAACTGGGTACGTTAGGGGTGTGGCTCTCATGAGCTCCAGACATCATTCCAAGTCCAGTCCTCACTGCGGTCTCTCTCCACACATCACAGATCAAAGAGTTACTTCGGTAGCACTCATCAGCCATGAGGTACATGATGCTGTTCTAAGTATCCATCAAAATCAATATCCGTGGAGTGACGTCAGGCAGGGGAAGGACTGCCTGGTAGCAATTGAAGCCTAAATAGAGAGAGACCTGGAGGTTATCATTAGCCATAAATTCAGTGAGTGGCAAGAGCGTGGTGAAGCTGCTAAACACAAAAATCAAGAGAACCTCACAAAAGCTCAAGCCACATCTAATGGACAAGTAGAAAGTTCAAATCATGGAAGTAAACAGCTCTACTCTACTCCTTAGTGTTTAGAGTAAATCTTAACATGTTCCATTTCAGATGTCATTATTATTTTTTTTGACATGCAGGTAGAATTTGCACAGATCTTAAGTATTCAATTGAATGGGTTTTGACCATGAAGGTACAGAATGTTTGTTATCCTTGAAAGTTTCCTCCTGTCCCCGTCCAGTCAATTCCCACTCACCTCCATGAAAGGTATATTGTGATCCAGAGAGGAAAGGTCTTCTAGACCAGATTGGGATTTTCATTTACTCACCCTCTCTAAGCACTTGGTACATGTCACGAGCCCACAGAAAAAGTCCTTGGAAGGGGATGGAGTAGGCTGGAGACAGCTCCTTGCAGAGGCAGGTTCAGAGATGTCACCAACCGGAAACACTAAAAGCCAGTGTCCCCTCCTAGCAGCCAGTCCTAGTTCATGCTCACCTGCACCTAAAATCATGACTCTGTCCTGCTCATTTTGTTTCTAGACCCGTGGCCTCAGGCAGTCTTGCTAGATCTGAACACACGTTTCTGGTTTTGTGTCTCCAACAAAGCTGCCATGGAGCATGTAATTAACTGGAAAGTTCCAGGCGGTGAGTCTTATTTAGACCTTTTCGGTGATCTACTTTGTTAATGGCCTGTGTCAAATTGGCCTCGGTGGCTACCTTTAAGCTGCTTTCAGTGGGGCAGAAAGAAGACATGAGACCGTGTTGGACCGAGGGCACCCGTAGGACATAGCATGGGACAGTGGGAGTGATGCCTAATAGACGAGCTTGTTTGAGAAGCCATACCTGGCATTTCCCCTGGGGCTCCGTCATAGTTCAGCTGTGGGTAGACACTTACTTTCTTTGGGCTGCAAAGTCCTTATCTGAAAATTGAGATCAATGCTGTTTTTCTGCCTTAAGATAATGGCTCAAGTTAAATGAGCTATTAGGTGGCTAGAGCTCTGAGAATGTATACAGGTGGTGTGGCACTGGGGAACCTTTGTCCAGTAAAGCCTCACTATGGCTACTTGAAGAAGCTGAGCTGGTAGGGAAAACAAAGTGAGGTTTGGGACCACAAAGCAACTTTTTCCATCTTTCTGTGTTTGAAAATTCACCCTGACACATTCATCCTTTTGGGTTTTAAAAGCTTCCCAGGCCTTCAAGTCCCCCACTATCACCTCCACTGTAACACCCCTCCCCTCCTAAGAAAATGTTAATTGGAAACTTGATCTTCTAAATAGAGTCAACTGACTTAAATATTAAACATCTACTGCACGCCAAGCTTTGTGAAGGTTATAAAAATAAGTACGAGATAGCTCCTGTCCTCCAGGAATTTATAACTTGATCACATCACTCACAACAGGAGAAGAATCCCAAACAAATTGTGTCCTCCTGTTTCATTCACTGACCAACACTGCTAGTCTTCTTACCAGGTTATCTTGATCGCCTCGGTCCCTGCTTTTTCACCCATTAAGTAATTAATCCCCAAGTTTTCTCTCTACAGTAAACAATGGCCTAGCCAAGAAGAAAATCCTTCCATGAACTTCTAAGAAAAGACCAAAAATTCAATAATGACTGTATCTTTCGAAGAAGTCATAAATAAACTTGATGTTCTTGTGTTATCAATTTATGGATGGATTTTGTTTAAAAAATCGCTGTACAGCTTTATCTTCATAATTCATGCCTTAGGCTGACTTTTTTTTTTAAACTACATACTTTATTTGGATTTTAACAACTTTTCCATTAATGTCCTATTTCTGTCCCAAGATCCCATTCCAGATTCAGCATCTCACTTAGTGGTCCGGTCTACTCAGTCTCCTCTGGTCCGTGACATTTCTCAGTCTTGGTTTTTCACGACCTTGAGTCTTGAAGGATATAAGCCAGAATATCCCATAGGCTGTTCCTGAATCTGGGTTTGCCTGATATTTTTCTCATGATTATCCTAGGGTTGATGGGCTTCTAAAGAAACACCACAGAGGTGAAATGCCCTTCTTGTCATATCGTATTAGGGGTACGTGATATCCACATGACAGGTGACATTAACTTTGATCACTTGGTCAAGATGGGATGTTTGCTAGGTTTCTCCACTCTGAAGTTACTATTTTCCCTTTCCATACTGTGTTCTTGGGAAGTGAGTCATTAAGTCTAGCACACTCCAAGCTTTATCTCCTGGAACAGAGAGTATCTGCATATATTATTTGGATGAACGTGTTTTGAACAGAATTAATATTCAGCCTCTCTACTACAGTACAACTGAACCTCACTCTCGCTGTGTACTTTGAAAACATTAGCTAATTAATCCTAATTAGAAATTAGGATTACAGCAGAATCTCATTAATTCTCTCACTTTATTGATCTTTAAATAGAACAGATTTTCTAAAAACCTATCAGTCTTTCATTTCTGAGCTGAGATGTATATAGCTAAAAATGGCAGTATATGCTTAATCAGTTAAGTCTATGTCCGTGAATGTATTTCTTTTTTCTTGGTTTTATTATTATTTTTAATTGACACATAATAATTATATACTATGAATGTACTTCTAAAGAGCTTACTGTGAAAGCTCAGCATGAGAAACTTTCCACAAATATTTTACATTGCATTTTCTGCTTTCCCGTGGAGCATTATTGTAAGTCATTTATAGAGAATGTATTTGTGAAAGTAGCTTAGATTTTAATCTACTTATTATATTACAATCTCTAAATGGAACATCTTTCTTCAAGGTACCAAGCCAATTTTGATATATAATTAGGTAATAGCTACATTCTCAAAAAACTCTAGTCTCCTTATGACTTGGTTTCTACAAGAGCAGAGTTTGATTTAAGATGAAGCTATCTTGGGTTCTGCCCAGTAGAATGCATTGCATTTGATGCAATTTGTATATTATAATTGTTTTCCCACATGAATATGCATGTATGCTTCTCTCCAGCCATACTCTGAATATTTTGAGAGAGTAGTCTGTGACACTTTTGTCTCCCATGGTAACTAGGATGTGGCATTTGTAGATGTTGTGGGTTGCCTATCCAACGTTCGTTTGTGCCTTTTTTTTCTATCCAACAGAATCCCAGTTTTTTCAGGTATCCCTCCTCTCTCCCTAACCAGGTGTCTCAGGTTAAACTGACCCACCCTTAGCTCCTTAGCTCCGAGTGGGTCTGATTTTTAAGGGCTCTCATCCTTTTTGCTCATGATTAGCTTAGGAAGGTGTACATGGCCCCAAACTGCGTGGGAGAGGGGCTTGCTGGGGGCTTCCGAGGAAAGTTTCCTCCTTCTTAATAAAAGGTACAGGGAGAGGTGAGGTGGTTCTTCTACCTGTGGACATTGTCATGCATGGTTGTGATGGTCAGAGCTTCAAGAGCTGCCCACCCCGAGTCAGAACACATATACAGGACTATCTCAGGGGCGCCATGGGGCCAGTGCCAAGCTGTGGCTTCCAGTTTTGTGACACAATAAACGTACTTCCTGTTTTAAGTTTCTCATTTCTCACCAGCAAAGGCATCCTCAGTGATATACAATTGTCAATAAATATTTTTATTGGATTGATTTTAGAGGCCTCTTAGGAAGAAGAGATTAAAAAGACAAAAACAAAAAACACGAGTTCACTTTGAGTGGGAAAGGAATTTCATCCCAGGTAGAAAATTTTAAAGAATATGCAGTCTTTATTGCTGTTCATTCCTTGCTCATAAATTTTTTCATTAAATGGTATTTTAAACTTTGATATTGCTTATGGTTTGAGAACATAAAATAAAAAGTTCAGGTGCAGTTGACTATTCTGGTTTGTTCTAATATGACAATAGCGTCGCTTCTGGAGACCATGAAAAGGCATAGATTGTAGCCTCCTCTGCGACACATGCAGCTCTGTCCTCCTGAAGGCATTTTCTTTTTTTTTTTGAAACAGTCTCACTCTGTTTCCCTGGGCTAGAGTGCCGTGGTGTCAGCCTAGCTCACAGCAACCTCAAACTCCTGGGCTCAAGCGATCCTTCTGCCTCAGCCTCCCGAGTAGCTGGGACTACAGGCCTGCGCCACCATGCCTGGCTAATTTTTTCTATATGTGTTTTTAGTTGGCCAATTAATTTCTTTCTATTTTTAGTAGAGACGGGTCTCACTCTTGCTCAGGCTGGTCTCAAACTCCTGACCTTGAGCCATCTGCCCGCCTCGGCCTCCGAGTAATCCCAGAGTGCTAGGATTACAGGCCTGGCCCCTCCTGAAGGTATTTTGTCTCAGTCCCTTCCACACTTCGTTCCACTGCTGCATCAACTTCTCTTCCTCTTTCTTTTTTGGGTGTCCTCCTATGAGTAGATGTCCACAAAGCTGTGTCTTCTCAGATGCACAGGGAGCCTCTGCCTGGGTCTTTTGAATAGGACGTACCCTTCGGTGCTGGAGTCTGACCTGTGCTTTTCTCCACTCTGTCTTGGAGATCCTGTTGCTGCTTCATGGTACTAACTTAGGGCCATTTCATTTTGTCTCCCTGAGGCTCTGCGCGCTGATACCCAACATGTCCCAGGATGTTGTTTCTCATTCCCCATCTTCCTTTGTCATACTTGTTGTGGGCCATGGTAGCTCATTTTGAGGGCTTTATGAGAACAGTTCTCCCTCTCCATTTCCATTGGGCACTTAATCCTAAGGAAACAACCCATTATTGCAATATCATAAACCTTAGCCCAGTGAGTAAATTTCTTTTTTCTCTCCAGTCAATAGCCCAATATTTCCTAGCTAGTGTGAGCCAGCTTTATCTCCCGTGTTTTTTATACCGTGCTTTCTAAATTATCTTTTTTAGGATATAGTCCCTTAAGGTGCTCTGTAGAAAAATGATTCTATAGACAAAGTAATTTGAGAAATGCCGCAGAGCTTCCCAGAGAGTCACTGTGCATGTTAATAAGTAAATTGTAGGTCCAATAAACCCTGTATAAAGACAACGGGTTAACTTATTTAACTGTAACTCCCTCTGCCTCTGCTTCCCCCTCCCCTGCCCCCACAAGGCCTGTGCAATCGCCTGTGGAACTCACCAGGTAGAGTTTACAATTCCCTGAACCCATTTGAGGTTTAGGGCCTCTAAGCCGCCTCTTTGGAGGAACATTCTGGAACATCCTTGCCTGGAGCATCCTCACTTGGCTGTCTTTGTTGATCAGAATGGCTAGCCCTGCCCCTTGAGCCTAGCTCAGATGAATGACTGTGGGATCATTTACTTTCAAGTATCTCCATATAAAAAGTACAGCTGGGGTGTGGGCACAACTGAACTCCAGTCCACACCCTAGGGGTAAGTGCTTAGCATTTGAAATATCCTAATCAGGAATCAACATTTCAGAGATTGTTATCAAGGTTCCAAGTATGCTTGACATCTATACTAGAGGGTTTGCTAATTAGCATAAGGCACGTGAGAAATGAATTTTTGTTGGTATAATGAGGGTGTTCAGAGCAGTGATTGGTTAGAAAGATTGTCCAGGCCA
Organism: Mirza zaza; assembly: GCA_008750895.1. Taxonomy (NCBI): domain Eukaryota; kingdom Metazoa; phylum Chordata; class Mammalia; order Primates; family Cheirogaleidae; genus Mirza; species Mirza zaza. The sequence continues at coordinate 3,158 of VSMD01115477.1, read as the reverse complement.
CGCCCCCTGCATGAACAAGGTATAAAAATCCACAAGCCCCAGGGTTCAGTACAGTGGTCTAGGCCAGGTATCCAAGGGTCAGGTTTGAGGACCTCACTTCAGGGAGGACCTCTGGTGCCTGAATCCCCTACAATCCCAGAATTTTACTGCAGCCTGTTTGGATGTTGGGTGCAGACCAAAGTGTCAGAGAGTCAAGATGGGGACTTTCCCTGAGCTACAAAAACTGCTCCTGTGACTGTGTGTGCAGACTTGCTAATAAAGTTCATCCAAGACTTGCTTAAAATGTGTCATACCTCCTGGTAGGGAGGTAGTAGAGAGGGACTCCAGAGCCCTCAGCTAATGCAGGGGCTGTAGGTAGTTACCAGAAGAATCTGGCAAGCCAATTTGGTGGGTCAGCAGACAGGCAAGCACCCCACAGGCCATGACCCCTGGTGCAGTCTCCATCCCTGGCTGGCTCTGTTCCCAGGGTGATGCTGACCGGGGCAAGGAGTCATCAGCCACCACAGAGCTCAGCAGCCCCACCAGCTTCCATCTCCCTGGTGTGTCCTCTGTGCGCAAAGTAAAAGTGGCTCATTAGGGACCTCTGAGCCACTAAGGGACTCATTAAGGCATACCCACATATCCTCTCCCTCTGTGACCGCTACAGAGAGGGGACTCTTGTGCTAGGCAACCACATGCCAGTTTCCTGCCCTTTTTATCCTTGTAATATACACATCCATTCTTGGGGTTCCTGTAGGAGCCATGTGTGTACCAGCAAATGTGACACTGTCCTTCCTCCAGAACCTGATTTTCCACACTAGCCAGTGTGGTCAGTCTTCTCTCTGCCTCAGTTTAGAGTCCACACCTGCAAAATGGGAATAATAATAGTGTCTTCCTCATGGGCCCGTGGTAGGGGAAACTAGTTCATATGCACAAAGCCCAGAACATTGCCTGGTACATTGTAAGCACTAGTAAGTATTCACTTTCCTTCCTTCCTCCCTTCCTGCCTTCCTGGCTCCCTTCCTCCCTTCCTGCCTTCCTCCCTTCCATCAAGCTTTGTCTTAATAGGCAGGCTGATTACACTGGTATAGGGTAGACAAATTCAGGTTATAACAGTCTTCCATTACCCAAGAGAGACACAAAGACCTTGTGCTAATGTTCTCTTCTCTACTCCATTGAGTCCCTTACTCAGAGCTCATTTGCTCTTGGTTTACATAGAATTCTAACAAGCTTGATTTGCTTCCCTACTTCACAGATGAGAAAAAGCAATTTTGAAGGAAATTGAGACAGGCATAGTTAAAGCAGCAAGAAGTGATTGCTGATAGAGAAGGAGGCACAGAAATATAAAGATCAGACAAAAGAACTGCTAAATTCTGGGATCATTTAGGTTGGAGCAAAAAAATAGCCCCTTACCACAGTAGTTCTCAAATAGTGTCATTGTTCTAACGCCTAGTGTAATGGTTGCTGTTTATAATGATTGCCCCAAATTACTGAGAGATGATTAAGTGATTTTTAGTGTGCTTCATTTAGTGAGGCAGGAAAGTATGTGATATGCTTTGGAACTTCCAACAAAGTGGCAAATGTTAAAGTTTTGATGCTGAAAGCGAGCAGTCATCCTCCTGTTATTTGTTAAGGCAGTTTATATAACACACTCCGTTCCCAGATCATACTGCATAAACGAGGCATCACTTTACATGGTTAGAGCAGTTCATAATTGTAAAATATCCCCTTGTCCACGAGGCACAAGCTCTCTTTCTCTATTAGAAAAACAACTCCCAAATCTGACTCCTGCTAAATCCTAAGGAGTTTTACAGACACACTCGAGAACGAGAGAGTGTGTTAGATAATGGATCTCAAGAAGAGACTGACACTTTTAAGTAAAACACCCCCCTTTTCTAAGTTCTATTTCTAATTTCTACTTTTTGTCTCGCCCCAGAAGGCCATATCCACCGTTATGTTTTGCTAAGTTGGGAGTAGATATAGTTTAGTATCAGGGAAAGGCCTGTGGATATTTTGCTTTGGGCTGCAGAGAATGTCATGGGGGTGCTGTACTCAAGTTTGCCTTGGCTTCTCGAGAGTGGCCAGCTTGAGGATGGAATGGCCTGGAGCAGGTGACTAGGATGTGACCCAGGCCGGTTCCTGACTTGCCTTATGCAGAGATACATAAGTTGGTTAACAGGTAAGGGATTTGAAGGTCTGCAACAAACAACACAGCAAGAAACAGCGCCTTCAAGTACTGAACATGTTTCCTCATTGAGGAGGAGGACAGGGTTCAGGAGGATGGTCATTATAGCCTGGCATTACTGCTGTACCTACTGCCATTCACCAAGTTCTCGCTATGGACCAGGCCTGTGCACACATCCTAAATTCTTAAGCCTTGTGTATCCTACCTCGGGTCCATGCCTTTGGATTTTTTCTTTTATTTCTTGGCATCTTTGCTGCTTTGATCCCTGTTCTTGGCTGTGCATGCTATTTTGACATAATCACAGGGAGAGAATGAAAAGTCTTGTTTCTAGAAAAGCGCTGGTCTGAGCAGTGGAGGAGGTAGATGGAAACGGCCAGAGGCACAAATTGGGTTGGGAGTTCTGCCACACAGTACGATGACCACATTGGAGATTGGCAGTTCCTTGGGAATCACTATCAGTCATGTACCCTGTATTTCCATCAGTCACCCAAGGCCTGTTGTCTTCTTTGCATTCTCAGCCATGTTCTTGCCTTTCTTTGAAAGAAAAAAAGGTAATTTATATTCTGGAATGGTCTTAAAATTTTGTTACTCCACTTCCTGGCCTGGAGAAACACTCAGTAAACTGTGACTGTCATCTTTGATGGTTTTGCAGATGATTTGCCAATCTTTTTTTTTTTTTTTTTTTTTTTTGAGACAGAGTCTCACTTTATTGCCCAGGCTAGAGTGAGTGCCGTGGCGTCAGCCTAGCTCACAGCAACCTCAAACTCCTGGGCTCAAGCAATCCTGCTGCCTCAGCCTCCCAAGTAGCTGGGACTACAGGCATGTGCCACCATGCCCAGCTAATTTTTTCTATATATATTAGTTGGCCAATTAATTTCTTTCTATTTATAGTAGAGATGGGGTCTCGCTCTTGCTCAGGCTGGTCTCGAACTCCTGAGCTCAAATGATCCGCCCACCTCGGCCTCCCAGAGAGCTAGGATTACAGGCTTGAGCC
>VSMD01115476.1:0-13816 GCA_008750895.1 Mirza zaza | reverse complement strand
AAGATATTCATTGTGTTAAATTACGTCCAAGTTACATAATTCTCAGACTGACTGGCTTTGTTTCTTTACATTTTTCCAAGCTCCCAAATTTTCTTCCACTAAGCAATCTTATATAACCAACTCCTACACACACATAAAACCACAAAACCTTCCAACATCAATACCTTCAACTTGGACTTAAAGTACATTACACAGGGCCTCCTTAGGTAAAATGTGAAAGACTATGATTGTTCATACTCTGGTATTTCTGTAAAAATCAGCTGGAATCAAGTAAGTGCTCAAAACTCCATTTTCTAACTCTGTTCAATGGGAACTGTAAAAACACCTGCTGTTGGCCAGGTTTGGTGGCTCACACCTGTACTCCTAGAACTCTGGGAGGCCGAGGCAGGAGGACTGCTTGAGCTCTGGAGTTCGAGACCAGCCTGAGCAAGAGTGATACCCCCGTCTCTACTATAAATAGAAAGAAATTAGCCAAACAACTAAAAATAGAAAAAAATATTAGCTGGGCATGGTGGCACACGCCTGTAGTCTCAGCTACTTGGGAGGCTGAGGCAGGAGGATTACTTGAGCCCAGGAGTTTGAGGTTGCTGTGAGCTAGGCTGATGCCAGGGCACTTTAGCTACCCTGGGCAACACAGTGAGACTCTATCTCAAAAAAAAAAAAACAGGCCAGGCATGGTGGCTCACGCCTGTAATCCTAGCACTCTGGGAGGCCGAGGTGGGCGGATTGCTTGAGGTCAGGAGTTCGAAACCAGCCTGAGCGAGACCCTGTCTCTACTAAAAACAGAAAGAAATTAATTGACCAACTAAAATATACATATACAAAAAACTAGCCAGGCATGGTGGCGCATGCCTGTAGTCCCAGCTACTCTGGAGGCTGAGGCAGTAGGATCACTTGAGCCCAGGAGATTGAGATTGCTGTGAGCTAGGCTGATGCCACGGCACTCACTCTAGCCTGGGCAACAAAGTAAGACTCTGCCTCAAAAAAACAAAAACAAAAACAAAAAACACCTGCTGTTCCCTCCCTGTCAAGGTGTTATATAAAGATCAAGTGAGTGAGTACCTGGGGAGATACTGGGAAAAGCCAAAGTGCTTCACAAAGAAAAGAGATGTTCACACATTGCTAAGCCATTACATTGTGTTGCTGTTCCATTAAAATTCAGACCAAGTATTAAAACTCAGATTCTTTCATTTATTTTATTCCCCTGACAATTGCACAGTAATCGGATTCTTTTAAACAACTATAAAAGACAGGCAAAAGTCACCCTGACAAAATGATGTCAAGTATATTAACTGGTGAATAATTTGGTTGTGGCCAGGAGAGGGGACTCACGTCTATAATCCTAGCACTTTGAAAGACCAAGACAGACTCCCCGGAAGGATCACTTCAAGCCTGAGCAGCACACTGAAACCTCATCTCTACAAAAATTAGAAAAATCAGCTGGGCACATAGTGGCTCAAGCCTGTATTCCCAGCTACTAGGGAGGCTGAGGTGGGAGGATTACTCGAGCCCAGGAGTTTGAGATTACAGTGAACTATAATGACACCACTGCCCTCCAGCCTGGGCAACAGAGCAAGACCCTGTCTCAAAAAAAAGGTGGGGGAGAGAGGGAGGGAGGGAGGGAGAGAGAGAGAGAGAGAGAATTTGATTGAGAGGATGTTAAACTGCCTAAACAAGTGAGGTATGTGATACAAATTATAACCTGGGGCGAAAATATGCAAACAGTGCTTTTAATGAATAATTACCTAATTAATGAGTAATCTCACTTAATTATTTCATAGGGCCAAGTATAACTGCTTGGAAAAATTTTATTAACAGTTAAAATTATTTTTCAACATATGTACAGGCCAGGCGCCATGGCTCACACATGTAATCCTAGCACTCTGGGGTGCCGAGGTGGGAGGATTGTTCAAGGTCAGGAGTTCAAAACCAGCCTGAGCAAGAGCGAGACCCCGTCTCTACTAAAAATAGAAAGAAATTAGCTGGACAACTAAAAATATATAGAAAATATTAGCCAGGCATAGTGGTTCATGCCTGTAGTCCCAGCTACTCAGGAGGCTGAGGCAGTAGGATTGCTTGATCCCAGGAGTTGGAGGTTGCTGTGAGCTAGGCTGACGCCACGACACTCTAGCCTGGGCAACAGAGTGAGACTCTGTCTCAAGAAAAAAACAAACATGTATACAATGATATTTCACTGACACAAATTAGCAAAGGTTGTTTTTTTTTAATATTTCATCAAATTAGTTTCCAAATGGCCCAACTCATCTCAAGAATACAATCCTTATTTTCTAGATGTCAATGTTACCATACTTACTGATTTGGGTCTGATCCATAATCCACCAGAACATCTACTAATTTTGTAAGCCCTAATAATGCCGCAACAAAAAGTGCCGTCTGGCCCAGGGAGTTAACTGCATCAACATAAATTCCTGCAAAGCAAATAGCAAAATCAATGCCAATATCAGGAATTTTACTGAGATGTAACTAAGGAAAAATTTTAAATTTCTTTATACTATATTTTCATATACTACTGCTTTTTTAAAAAACGATAAAAGAAAACCTTCACCAGTCACACACAAACACCACACATATACACATGAAAGGCCAAAGACCAACTGGAAGGAAAGAAACCCCAGAGTTTATTCATCAAAAATATTATTTACTGGCCGGGTGCGGTGGCTCATGCCTGTAATGAATGCTAGCACTCTGGGAGGCCGAGGTGGGTGGACTGTTTTGAGCTCAGGAGTTCGAGACCAGCCTGAGCAACAGCGAGAACCGTCTCTACTAAAAATAAAAAGATATTAGCTGCACAACTAAAAATATATAGAAAATATTAGCCAGGCATGATGGCGCATGCCTGTAGTCCCAGCTACTCGGGAAGCTGAGACAGAAGGATTGCTTGAGCCCAGGAGTCTGAGAGGCTGCTGTGAGCTAGGCTGACACCATGGCACTTTAGCCCAGGCAACAGAGACTCTGTCTCCAAAAAAAACAAAAATCATATATATATGTTATCTACAAAAATTCGCATTGAAGCATTTCACCACACTCCGGTAAAATAAAACGAATTAAAATGCTTCTCAGTCGGAAATATGTAAGAAAGGAGTTAATGATACTCGGCGTGTTGAGAAAAAGATACAATATCATTGGAATCACAGACCTCACCTAAGACACAACAGAAGACAATCACAAGGAAGGGACCAGGCACGGGGTCTCAAACCTTTTATCCTACCACTGTATAGTAGACCAGTAAACCAGCTTGAGGAAAAGAGTAGTCCAGTCTCTATTGAAATCAGAAAAATTAGCAAGTTACATAAGCATAATCTATTATTAAACTTCCAAAACAACTTAAAAAAAAAGTCACTTGAATATGAAAGTTCAAGTTGACAACTAACTGACTAGCACACCACGACAAAACTCTACCCGCCCGTAAGAATAGGAACAAGGCAGACGACAATGAAAAGCAAAAGCCCCAAGTAAATCACAACTAAAAGCAAAAACCACCAAAACAACATAACTCCCTAACTATCCTTACACCACTCTAAAAAAAGAAAACCACTCAGACTGCGTTCTCTCCCTCTCGCTCCCCCATAAAGAGAGAGAAGAACGATCATCAATGGCAAATGGCAGTTGCAACAAAGCAACACCAAGAGCCAGCTTCACGCTCAGGAGAGAACACTGCGCCTCCTCCTCGTGGTTTTCGGTACTCTACACGTTCAGAGAAACTTCTCTAGTAACGGACTATAGAAATGATCCCTGAAAGTATAGTCTTAACTTTCTCACCCTCGCCTGTCTGAACTGGACGAAACTCACACACATTTAACTGATGGTGACTTTTACTTATGACACCGCTTCTCTCAAGAGCTATTGGCATATGCTTTTCTAAAAAATATCTTTCCACTATCAGAGTTCGACAAGGCAATTTGAGTATCCTTGAGTTTTCGAAGGCATTTCAGACTGTCACCTTAATTAACATAAAATGCTAAACAGCCAATGACTCGCCAGTTATTTCTAACACCGCGTGACTTCCTCTGCCCGTCATGTTAGCTAGCGTCATGCTGACGACAACAAAGCGCGCTGGGGCGCCAGAAACTGTCACACACACGCCTCGGTTGGGACCCGACCGGTGGTCCAAGCAGGGAGGCTTTTCGCGAGAGAAAAAAGAAAATGAAAAACTGGATGGGGCCGGGCGCGGTGGCTCCCGCCTGTAATCCTAGCAACTCTGGAAAGCCAAAGCGGGAGGATCACTTGAGCTCAGGAGTTCCAGACCAGCCTGAGTAAGAGTGAGACCTCGGAGACCTTGTCTCTACTAAAAATAGAAAAAATTAACCCGGCGTAGTGGCACACGCCTGTAGTCCCAGCTACTCGGGAGACTGAGGCAGGAGGATCCCTTGAGCTCAGGAGTCTGAGGTTGCTGTGAGCTATAGTGACACCACGGCACTCACTCTAGCCTGGGTAACAAAACAAGACTGTCTCAAAATAAAAAAGGAAAGTGGATGGTAAAAGCGACAATCCAAAGCCAAAGACCATCAGATTTACATAGCACATGCTATTTTTAAATTTTATCTTATGATCAAAGTTCCAGACATAAATATTCTTTTGGATTATTTTTTTCAGGTCAAAGACTTTTTATTCTATGACATGGATTGTGTATAAACAATCAGGACAATGTATTATTTCCTGCTTTAAGCTTCAGCAGCTTCCTGTCTCTTGGGTTAAAGATAAAATTTAGTTACATATTTACAAGGTCTGACTCATACCCACCTCTGAAGCCTTTTACACCATATTCCCCCTTACTCCAGCTACACTGGCCTTCTTATGCCTCATACTCACCATGCTCCTTTCTGCCACATGGCCTTTACAAAAGCTGTTCTCCATGATAGGCATTCTACCCCCCAACCTCTAACCCCAACTTAACTTCAATTTATCATTCAGACATCTGTCCAAATGTCACTGTCTCAGGGAACACTTCCTTAACATCCTTGAACAGATCAAATACCTCTTCTGTGTGATTATTCAGTTAATGTCTGCCACCTGCATAAGACTTTAAGTTTCACAAGGGCAGAGACTGTGAATGGCTTTGTGTACCCACTATATCCCAAGCACCTAATATTGAATGAATGAATCCAAGTAAAAGTGTCCAGTGTCCAGAACTGGGCTAGGCAGGGGTCCTTAACATTATTATTGGCCACTTTTCAGCCATGGGAGGAAATAAGTCCTGAAAAATACTACCCAAACAGCAAAAGGTTAAAGATGGAGCCCTGAGGCCCACTACCATTTTAAGACACAAGCTGAAGAAAAAACCCAAAGAGTAGGCAGAAGTTAGAAGAAAACCTGAAAGAAATAGGTCATGGTGACAAGAGAGGTAAGAATTTCAAAAAGGAGGACCATTCATCACCATCAAAGCCACAGACATCTAGTTAAGAAGGAACAGTGTTCTTGGTGATAGCAGTGCTAGTGGGGTTCACATTTCTCACTGCTCAGGCCTTGCTGTGTTACAAATATTTATGGCATATCTGTATCTCCTACCAGACTGTCTACCCTACCCTAGAGGGTAAGAACTACCAAATGTATCTCCCTATCTTCAGTGCCTGGTATACTTATATGCCCAACACAAGCAAGCCTAAGAATAGAAAGAGCAGCAAAGAATAGCGAGAAGACAATTCTCCATGGCTCTCTCCTGTTTATGCATGTTATAGGAGCAAAGCACTAACTATTCTTTCTTCTAGACCACCTTTTTTTTTTTTTGAGATAGTCTCCTTCTCTTGGCCAGGCTGGAGTGCTGTGGCATAATCATGGCTCACTGCATACTCCTGGGCTCAAGTGATCCTCCTACCTCAGCCTTCTGAGAAGCTAGAACTACTACTATATGTGTGCAACCATTCCTGGATAATTTTTAAATTTGTTTTTGTAGAGATGGGGGTCTCACTATGTTGCCTAGGCTAGTCTGCAACTGCTGTGCTCAAGAAATCCTCCTGCTTTGGTCTCCCAAAATGCTGGGATTACAGGCATAAGCCACTGCACCTGGCCTTAGACCACATTTTTAAGATGTTTGTGCTTAGAACTCAGTATCTACGTTCAGAGCAAAGTAAATACATGCTTTCACTGTTTGGTATAATAAAGATAATGTCTCTCATTGGAGCAAAAGACATACTGTATATTATAAAGGTTCCTCTACTGTAACGCAACTCAATACATATACAATACTATCTGGATCTCTTTGCATGGCTCTATGGGAATTGGGGCTAGAGGAACCAGCAACAAAAATGCTGATATTCTGGCTATTGCTGTTGCTTATAAGTAATAAAGTATCATTCATCTCTGACCCAGAAATCTCATCATAAGCCTACAGCAGTATAACTTGTCAAATCTCTCAGACTATTTATAGGTGTTTTTTTTTTTTTTTCTGAGACAGAGTCTCACTGTGTTACCCAGGCTAGAGTGAGTGCCATGGTGTCAGCCTAGCTCACAGCAACCTCAATCTCCTGGGCTCAAGCAATCTTTTTGTCTTAGCCTTCTGAGTAGCTGGGACTACAGGTATGTGCCACCATGCCTGAGTAATTTTTTCAATATATTTTTAGCTGTCCAATTAATTTCTTTCTATTTTTAGTAGAGATGGGTCTCGCTCTTGCTCAGGCTGGTTTCAAACTCCTGACCTTGAGCAATCCACCTGCCTCAGCCTCCCAGAGTGCTAGGATTATAGGCGTGAGCCACCACTCCTGGCCTATTTATAGTTCTTGACAGGAAGGGATTACAGTCAAGAGAAGCAGGCTGATTAATCCCAGGAGCTCAGGAGGCAAAAAATTAAATCAACTAGACCCTCCTTCTCTAGGGACCAGGAAGTTCTTAAGAGGCACTCAGCAACACTTCTTGAGGGGATACAGGTGGCTGGAAAGAAATAGGTTGAAAGCCACCATCCCTACAACTTACACAAACAAGTTGGAGATTTCCTGGTAGAAAATAACACTTATTTAATCAACAAATATTTATTTTAGGCCAGCATTGTACCCATGTTGTGGTTGAATGACGTAACTAAAAATAGTTCGCTAAGAAGTGACCAAAGGCAGCTATGATATGGTACAAAGAAGACCGACCAAAAAGGTCAAAAGACTTGGATTCAAGTATCAAAGTCTCTCTCTTGTTTTGTTTTTCGGAGACAGAGTCTCACTCTCTTGCCTGGGCTAGAGTGCCATGGTGTCAGCCTACCTCACAGCAACCTCAAACTCCTGGAATCAAGCAATCCTTCTGTCTCAGCCTCCTGAGTAGCTGGGACTACAGGCATGTGCCACCATGCCCAGCTAATATTTTCTATATATATTTTTAGTTGGCCAATCAATTTCTTTCTATTTTTAGTAGAGACAGGGTCTTGCTCTTGGTCAGGCTGGTCTCCAACTCCTGAGCTCAAGCAATCCTCTCACCTTGGCCTCCCAGAGTGCTAGGATTACAAGCTTGAGCCACTACGCCCAGCCTCAAATATCAAAGTCTTAATGACCACCATCATTAGCCAGGAACCTCTAGATGGGCCAGCCACCTAACCTCTGGACCTCCCCAGAGGTGAAATATGACATTAACATTAATATGTACCAAGCACCATTCCGTTAACTCACTTAATCTTTTTTTTTTTTTTGAGACAGAGTCTCATTTTGTTGCCCAGGCTAGAGTGCCTTGGTGTCAGCCTAGCTCACAGCAACCTCAAACTCCTGGGCTCAAGCGATCCTCCTGCCTCAACCTCCCGAGTAGCTGGGACTACAGCCATGTGCCACCATGCCCGGCTAATTTTTTCTATATATATTTTAGTTGGCCAATTAATTTCTTTCTATTTATAGTAGAGAGGGGGTCTCGCTCTTGCTCAGGCTGGTTTCGAACTCCTGACCTCGAGCAATCTGCCCACCTCAGCCTCCCAGAGTGCTAGGATTATAGTCGTGACCCACCACGTCAGGCCAACTCACTTAATCTTCACAAAGACTCTACAATAGGAGGAAAGAACTATGGCTATCACTGTTTTACAGATGGAGAAACGGAGGTGTAGAAAGCAGTCTGGTTCCAAAGTCCAAGCACTATACTATAACGTCTCTGTGATATCGTGAAATATATATTTAGTCTTTGTCCCTGTTTCCTGATATACACCTCCTAAAACCCTTGGAATCTCCGGAGTGATAAGAGTGTCTTTTGTATGCTAATTGTGACTGGTGGCTAGGGCCACCTGGATAGTTTCAGGATGGTACTGGTCACTGAAAAGACCAAAGCATGATAAGAGGGTTGAGACTTTCAGCCCCACCCTCCAACCTCCAGGGAATGGAGAGAAGCTGAAGGTTAAGTTGATTACCAATGGTCAATGTAATCAATCATGCCTATATAATGAAGATAAAAACCCAAAAGGACTGGGTTGAGGAGCTTCCAGTAGGATGACCACAGAGGGCATGGAATCTGCCCGTTCTGACATGCCTTGCCCTATGCATCTCTTCCTTCTAGCTGTTCATCTGTATCTTTTGTAATATCCTTTATAATAAGTGGGTAAACATAAGTGTTTCCCTTTCCTTTCTATCTCCCTTTGCTGCAACAATGGGTCTGGCTGTCATCTGTGGTATATGTATCATGCTCTTGGCCTATAATCCTATCTTTCTCTCCTCAATAAACCTCATTTTCATGCTTGCCTTAAAAAAAAAAAAGTGTTTCCCTGAGTTCTCTGAGCCACTCTGGCAAATTAATCAAATCTGAGGAGGGAGCTGTGGGAACACCTGATTTATAGCCAGCAGTCAGAAGGGTAGTTACATCACAACCTACTATAATACATTCGACTGGCATCTGAAGTTGGCAGCAGTCTTATGTGACCTAAACCTGTGGGATCTGATGCTATCTTCATCTAGTACACAGCGTCAGAATTGAATTGAATTGGAGGATATCCAGCTGGTATCTGCTGGAGAATTCCCAGATGTGTGAGAAAACAACCCCCACACATCTGGTGTCAGTATTGTGTTGAGTGACTAAGTGAGGATTTGAGAGGGAAAGGGAAGGGCAGACAGGGACCAGATACCCAAGGGTTTTCTGTGGCAGCCAAGGCAAGGCCAGAAAAGTCTGGATTTGAAGTGTGAATGGAAACTATTGAGAGTTTTGAAGCTTGGAGACCAGTTCTGAAGCCACTGCAAGGTCTCTGTGGTAAAGACTATGGTGGCTTGCATTAGGGTGTAGCAAGGAAGATGAAGAAACTGGTCTGTTCTAGAAGTCAAGTTGATAAGACTCAATGATGGACTTGTGGGGGAGGGGGATCAAGGAAAGAGGTTTCAAAAGTGAAATGTTGGTTTGTGCCCAGAACAACTGGGTGGATAATACTGATACAGGGAAGACTGGGGAAGTGACAGGGATTTCTAATCTAAGGGAGGGGCTTTTTCAGAATGGGGGAAGGGGGTATTCAACTACTACACTTTATCTAGTTTAACCCTTAAAATAACTCCATGTGTTGATGGCACTATTACTATACCTACTTCACAATGGGACAAACTGAAGTTAAGCAATTACCCACAAATCTACACCTAGTAAATAACAGACCAGGGAATCAACTCCAGAGGATATACTGCTTCCCTCACAGCCCTCAACCTTCAAACAGGACCAAGGGTTGCTTTAGGGCCACTGTAGATCCAGAACAAGAAAATAAAGGAGGAACTACATGGTATATGGCTGGAGTAGAAGAATAAGAAATTAACAGTGATCAGGTGAGGCGCTCCCAAGACCAGGAACCAATCCAAAAGTTTCAGAAGCATAGAAGAGGCACATTCAACTCTCAGGAGGTATGTTTCCCTCACCTGCTCTCTGTGATGCTTCTTTCATTTCTTCTTACCCTTAGTAATGATCTTGCCTTATACTTGGCATAGACTAGAAGCCATCAGTTGAAAAAACCCTCAATGTGGTCTCACTACATGGACCAGTCCACCTACATCTGCTCTCCCCATCATCTCTGGCTGACTCAAAGGCCTGGATGCTGCACTCTCCCAAATCTTAGTTTCTCCTGCCATATGTATTGACACTTGCTCTCCCATCTTTAATAAAACCCTGGCTGGATTCACATCCACCCACCCCCAGTCCCCTCAGCTAAACATACCTGTCTCTATACTCTCCTTCATAGCTACCTTTGGTAAGATTTTGATCCAGTGGCCAATCCCTTAATATCCCTTCAGTGATCAACTGACCTCAAACCAGTTTCTGCTGCCACCACAGGACAAAGAAGGTCACCATTGTGGCTCCATGCCATGGATACTTTCCTATCTGTATCTTAATCTCTGTTTGCTTTCTACATACCCCATTTTCCCTTCCTGGGCTTCTATTTATGCCCACACATCTGGTTTCCCTCTTAACCTGTGGTTATTCCTTCTAGTCTGCTTTGGAAGGTCCATCTCTTCCTTTTCCATTGCCTATTAAAGGTGAGAAATCTCTCCTAAACGTACCCTAAACTTAACTCTACCATCACTTCCCTCCCCAGTGCTCTACCTAATTTAGTTCCTCCTCCATTTTCTATCATCTGAACAAATGGAGCAACTGTCCAACCATTTCTAAAGGTCATAAAACCTAACAATTATCCTTGACAGCCCCTCTTCCTTCTGCCTACATTGAATCAATCCCTAAGTCTGGTCAATTTCATCACTTAAAATACCTTTCCAGTCTGGTCAATATTTCTTTTTCTCCATCACTACAATCACCTCCTATGAAGAAGAATGCAGCAGATACCTAAATCTTGCCACCTCATTCCTCCTCCAAAATTTAATCTCCACATAGCAGTGAAGTGACCTTCAACTGCACAGCTCATTCACTCTCTTCTAGGATAAATTGTCTCCAAATCTCTCTGTCCACCATGCTTTGGCCAAACCCAATGTTTATTCCTTTTGTGCTATAAGCCCTAAGGTTTATACTTAAGGTTTATACACTGTATTTCCTTGGTCTGGAATGATACAGAGGAATAAATCATCATAGAGGATAGGTAATTGACAGGTGGCTGGCTAGTGACTTGGCAGGAAAAAAAACTCAGCTTTCTCTTTCAACACCCGTTATCGTACTGCCTTCTTGCATTCTTTAAACTCTACCACAAAATGAGAAACTTACTATCATGAAAACTGTACTTCCTTAAAACAAACATTATGATAAAAATCACCACATCTACCTAGCACTCTGAGAGACCGAGGAGGGCCAATGGCTCAAGATCAGGAGTTCAAAACCAGCCTGAGCAAGAGTGAGACCCCCATCTCTACTATAAAATAGAAAGAAATTAATGGGCCAACTAACATATATAGAAAAAAAATCAGCTGGTCCCAGCTACTCGGGAGGCTGAGGCAGTAGAATCACTTGAGCCCAGGAGTTTGAGGTTGCTGTGAGATAGGCTGACACCGTGTCACTCATCATAGCCTAGGCAACAAAGCGAGACTCTGTCTCAAAAAGTAAAAAAATCACCACATGTAACACATCACACAAACAAAAATAAGTAATTTGTATAAGAGCACACATACTCAGTATCTCCTATTACAGACGAATTTAGAAAAAAACCACTCAGACTGCGTTCTCTCCCTCTCACTCCCCCATAAAGAGAGAGAAGAACGATCATCAATGGCAAGTGGCAGTTGCAGGAAAGCAACACCAAGAGCCAACTTCACGCTCAGGAGAGAACACTGCGCCTCCTCCTCGTGGTTTTCGGTACTCTACACATTCAGAGAAACTTCTCTAGTAACGGACTATAGAAATGATCCCTGAAAGTATAGTCTTAGCCTTGACCGCCCAGCCTCTGCCGCGTCTATGGCGGCCGCGCACTTTTCATTGACGGCGAAATTCCCGCCCTCCCCTCGCATTACTGTCTTTTTGGAGTGATCACAAATGCGTTTTCAAAGTGTTGTTTTTGTACGAAACTTTTAAATAAGCATTCTGAACACTCTGAGAGTTTTCTTTTTTTTTTAAGAAACTCCAGGTTCCTAATTAGCCTATGACCGACCGACAGCCAGTCAGAAGTCACTGTCTCTCGGCTCTAAAAACACACTTCCGGAAGAGTTTAAGACGAAACGTGTGCCCGTGTGCGTCAAATTACTTTTCCGGTGTAAATATGACACGCAGCGTCTGTGGGTGAGGGTTTCTGTTTTTTAATTTTCAACCAAGATACTGAATTTCGAAGCTAATACATGGGTGGAACTGATCATCTGCTGGTTACTCCCGAGAGCGTGAACGCCAGGGGCGCGTTACCGCTCACCTGGGTAGCTTTTCTAACTGCCCTAGCCCAGCCAATCTGCCCTGGGAAGAAAGAGGTTTCTTTCGGAAAACTATTCCCTCCCCACGCCCATTCTTTTTCTTTTTTTTTAATTAGGGAAAAAGTAACAAAAACTGTTAAAGTGGAGTTACTTTGGGTTTTCTTTTTCTTCTTCTTTTTTTTTTGGGGGGGGAGGAAGGGTGTCTGCTTTGTACATATTTGTACTGCGAATTTTTTAACCTTAGACTATGTCACCTTCATTTTTAAATATCTGCAGGTCTATCTAGACAGAGAATACACCTCATTTTTTGTTTTCTTTGTGCCTCTCAGTATTTAAAAGAAAAAAAATCCAACCTAAATAAATGTATCATATTTAAAAATAACTTCCCTGGTGAATCTGAAAGCTTATGGCACTCTTCCCTCTACCAAAAACCAAACAAACCAAAATGGCTAAAATTGCAATTTCCCTTATTCATTAAAAAGAAGAAAATGGGCCTGGCGAGGTGGCTCACGCCTGTAATCCTAGCACTCTGGGAGGTAGAGGCGGGCGGATTGCTCGAGGTCAGGAGTTCAAAACCATCCAGAGCAAGAGTGAGACCCATCTCTACTATAAATAGAAAGAAATTAATTGGTCAACTAAAAATATATAGAAAAATTAGCCAGGCATGGTGGCGCATGGCCTGTAGTCCCAGCTACTCGGGAGGCTGAGGCAGAAGGATCGCTTGAGCCCAGGAGTTTGAGGTTGCTGTGAGCTAGGCTGACAGCAAAACACTCACTCCAGCCTGGGCAACAAAGCCAGACTCTGTCTCAAAAAAAAACATGTTCTCCAGCACTACTTTAATGTGTTCCCAGACCTTCTACTAACCCCATACTAATCCCTTTACATGGATCATCCCATTTAATCTTGGAAATAACCTTAAAAGTTGAGGAAATGAAAGCGTAGAACTTTTAAGTGGCTCTCCCAAGGCCACAAGGTTGTCTCCTGCTGCTTTTTTTTGAGACAGAGTCTCACTCTGTTGCCTGGGCTACTCCCAGCAATCTCAAACTCCTGGGCTCAAGCAATCCTCCTGCTTCAGCCTGCAGAGTAGCTGGGATGACAGGATTGTGCCACTACAACCGGCTAATTTTTCATATTTTTAGTAGAGATGGGGTCTCACTCTTGCTCAGGCTGGTCTCAAACTCCTGAGCTCAACTGATCCTCCCACCTCGGCCTCCCACAGTGCTAGGATTAACAGGCATGAGCCACCACACCCGGCCTCTCTTGCTGCCTTGAACGTTAATATCCTCCATTCTGTATCTTTTTAGTTATCTTTTTTTTCTTTTATTTCATCATATTATGGAGGTACAAATATTGTTAGGGTTACAAATATTGCCCCTGCCCCCTCCTTCCCCCAGATATGTCCAATCCCCTGGTGGTGTGCATCACACACGTTATGGAAGCATACACCCCTTTCCTCCTCCCCACTCCTGCCTGCCCACCACCTGTTAAAAAGTTGTTTGGGGCCGGCGCGGTGGCTCAAGCCTGTAATCCTAGCTCTCTGGGAGGCCGAGGTGGGCGGATCATTTGAGCTCAGGAGTTCGAGACCAGCCTGAGCAAGAGCG
>VSMD01115475.1:0-40470 GCA_008750895.1 Mirza zaza | reverse complement strand
ACAGGCATGTGCCACCATGCCCGGCTAATTTTTTCTATATATATTAGTTGGCTAATTAATTTCTTTCTATTTATAGTAGAGATGGGGTCTAGCTCTTGCTCAGGCTGGTCTCGAACTCCTGAGCTCAAACGATCCGCCCACCTTGGCCTCCCAGAGAGCTAGGATTACAGGCGTGAGCCACTGCGCCCGGCCCAAAATTCTTATATTAAAACAAAACTTAATTTAGGATAACTTAATTATACTTAAAAATTTATATTAAGTATCAAAAAATTTTAAAATATATTTTTGAGAGGAAATGTTATATATTACACTAGGTTTCAGGATTTCCTCCACAACTTTTAGGAGCATGATATAAACAAGAAATGCACTTTATATGACACACAAAAACCAAAACATAAATTAGCACTTAACCCTTACTATAGGCGTCCTCAAACTACGGCCTGCGGGCCACATGTGGGTGTTTTTGCCCGCGTTTTTTTACTTCAAAATATTTTATATGCATTACCCACTGATTTTATCTATTCTACTCTTTCATTGAAAGATGTATTAGTCAGAACCCATTATATTTACTTACTACCCAGTAATGCAAACTAATAATTAAAAAATACAGAATTAGGGAAAGAAATTATACTTATAGAGGATAAATATTCACATCTCAACGGGCTCTCTTCCATCTGAGTTAATACTGGATACAAAAGGTCCTCAGGCTGGGTATAGGGGCTCATACCTGTAATCCTAGCATTTTGGGAGGCCCAAGTAGGAGGATCACTTGAGCCCAGGAGTTCTGAGATCAGCTTAGGCAACACAGTGAAACCCCCATCTCTACAAAAAATTAAAAAAGCAGCTGGGCATGGTGTTGCAGGCCTATAGTCCTAGATATTTAGGAGGCTGAGACAGGAGGATTGGTTGAGATCAGGAGTTTGAGGCTGCAGTGATCTACGACAACGCCACTGCACTCCAGCTGCCACTGCACTCCAGCTGGGTGACAGGTGACTTTCAACACACAAACACAAAGCATTCTCATGATACTTCTTTAGGTCCTGAGGCCATTACTGAAAGGTCTTTAAACTTTTATTATTGCTCCTCAGCTAAACCTCAAATCTATCAAAGTACAAAAGGACCAAGAAAAAGAGACTTGTGGAAAAAAATTAGAACTACTAGTAGAAAAAAAAAGCATATCAGTAATTATTTTCATTCAAAATATCTTACAATTTTATGAGACTAATTAAAGGGAAACAATCTAAATCTAATCCTCAAAATTGGAAAATCCTTTCAAGCTTTGAAAATACGTCCATCATTACGCACTTTATAAACACCTTTGGCCTCAATTGTTTATATGAACTTTTCTCAATTATCTTATTCTTTGTATCAAAAAGTCAGATTAATTTTATTCCCATAAAATAATTTTGCCTTTGATAAAACTTAATACAAAATTTGGAATGATCATAGGCCTATTAAGGACAAAGGATCAATACATCAAGAGACACTTTGTTCTTTGCTACTGATACTCTACTTACAATTTCATCTTAGATATAATACTATTTTTCTAACAGCATAGGTAAGATGTAATAGTATTACTGCATCTGAAGCTACACAAGACTTAAATTTCAGTAGGCTATGTTGAATAGGAGAAAGCTTTAATATGAGCCAACCAAGATTAATTAGTAATTAATTATAAAAACAATCTTCGGAGATCAACTAATAAGAAGACAATGTTAAAGTTGTTAATGGTTTATTTAGCTCATGGTTTTAATAAAACAAACTTTGCTCCTTTTCACTGAGCATTCTGAAATGATTAAGCAGAAATTTTAAGTATCCTATCGGCTGATGTAAAATTTCCTAAAGTTACTATATTGCTCAAATTATAATAAAAAGCATTAAAATATTCATTTAAGAATTTAAAATAGTATCTGTAAAATTTTAAAGATAATTAAAAATTATAGTCATAATTATCTTCTAACACTGTGTCATTAAGAATAATAAGCTCTTACCTAGAAATTTTTTGTGATGTTTTTGAAACTGGTGTTCCAAAAAATGCCTCAGGTAGCCCTGGATCTGGGAGCGAATATATTATACGAGATGGCTCTTCTATTTTAGGACTAGAAAGAAAATAAAAATTTGATTTTGATTATGTATCCATCACAAAGAGCACTGGATTAGATGGGAGAGGAAGGGGTTTTCATTTTTTACTTTGTATATTTCTGCATTATTTACGAATAACAACATGTGTCACTTTTAAATGTAAAGATAAAAAGACATTCTACTTACAAGAAACGTAGCCAACATAAAAAGTTTTTCCCCAGCCTGGGCAAAAGCGAGACCTTGTCTATACAAAAATTTAAAAAGCTAGCCAGGTGTCATGGTGTACACCTATAGTCCCAGCTATTCTGGAGGCTGAGGCAGGAGGATCGCTTAAGCCCAGGAGGTTGAGGTTTCAGTAAGCTATGATTGTGCCATTGCACTCTAGCTGGGGTGACAGAGCAAGACCCTGTCTCTAAAAACAAAAAAAAAGTTTTCCCTTTTTACACACACTAATAAACTAAGGCAATTGTTGATAAATGCTGCTGATCTCCAAGGAAAATTAGTATGTAGAATGACCAGAAAAGGTGTAAGAAAAACATACCTATTATAAAGTGAGATGCTATTATTAGGCTCATTGTTTGCCCAAACTTCTCCAATTTTAGATAACACATTATAGATGAAAGCAGATCTTGATAATACAGTTCCTCTTACAGCTTGCTTTGGAACTGCAGATAATGGTTTAGGTCTAGAAACTGTAAAATGAAGAATGTAGGATTTAATTCCATTTCTAACAAACAGGATATTAATAAAACAATATGAAAGAAATGATTAGAAAACACAGATCATATAGTATTAAAATTATATTTAGCTTAGCTACAGTACACAGAAATATAACAATTTAGGCTTTTAGGAAATGAAAAACAGCACAACTGTGATAAATCTGAATACAGGCATGCCTTGTTTTATTGGGCTTTGCTTTATTGTGTTTTTTGTTTGTTTGACAAATTGAAGGTCTGTGACAACCGTGCACTGAGCAAGTCTGTCAGCACCATCTTTCCAATAGCATGTGCTCACACAATAGCATGTGTCACATTTCAGTAATTTTCACAGTATTTCATACTTTTTCATTATTATTATATCTATTATGGTGATCTGTGATGTTACTATTGTAATTGTTTTGGAAGATCACAAACCATGCCCATATAAGATGCAAACTTAATTGATAAATGTGTATTTTCTAACTACTCCCCCGACTGGCTGTTCCGCCAACCCCCTGCCTTCTCCTCAGGCTTCCCTATTAACTTGAGTCAAAGCAATATTGAAGTAAGACCAATTAATAATCGTACAATGGCATTTAAGTGTTTAAGTAGAAGGAAGACTTGTACATCTCACTTTAAATCAAAAGCTAGAAATGATTTAGCTTAGTGAGGAAGGCATATCAAAAATCAAGATAGGCCAAAAGCTAGACGGTTAGCCAGGTTGTAAATGCAAAGGAAAAGATCCTGAAGGAAATGAAAAGTGCTTCTCCAGTGAACATATGAATAATAAGAAAACAGCCTTATTGCTGACACAGAAAAAGTTTGGTGGTCTGGACAGAAGATCAAATTAGCCACAACATTCCCTTAAGGCAAAACCTAATCCAGAGCAAGAACCTAATGCTCTTCAATTCTATGAAGGTTGAAAGAGGTGAAGAAGCTGCAGAAGAAACGTTGGAAGCTAGCCAGAGATTGGTTCATGAAGTTTAAAGGAAAGTCATGGTCTCCATAACATAAAGTACCAGGCGAAGGAAACAGCAACTGCTGATGTAGAAACTGCAGCAAGTTATCCAGAAAGTCTAGCTAAGATGACTGATGAAGGTGCCTACACTAAGCAGCAGATTTTTGATGTAGATCAAACAGCCTTCTATTGGAATAAGATGCCATCTTTCATAGCTAAAGAGGAGAAGTCAATGCCTGGCTTCAAAGGACAGGTTGACTCTCTTATTTGGAGCTAATGCAGTTTGAGGCCAATGCTTATTCACTATTCTGAAAATCCGAGGGCCCTGACAAATTATGCTAAATCTACTGTCTTTCCTCTATCAGTGAAACAACAAAGCCTGGATGACAGCACAACTGTTTAAAACATGGTTTACTGAATATTTTAAGCCCATTGTTGAAACCTACTGCTCAGAAAAAAAGATTTCCTTCAAAATATTACTGCTCATTGACAACGCACCTAGTCACCCAAGAGCTCTGATGGAGATATATAAGGAGATGAATACTGTTTTCATGCATGCTGACACAACATCCATTCTGTAGCCCATGGATCAGGAAATAATTTCAACTTTCAAGTCTTATCATTTAAGAAACACATTTCATAAGGCTATAGCTGCCATACATAGTGATTCCTGTGATGGATCTGGGCAAAAGAGATTGCCTTCTGGAAAGGCATTCTAGATGCTATTAAAGAGCATTTGTGAGTCATGGGAGGGGTCAAAATACCAACAGTAACAGAAGTTTGGAATAAGTCACCCTTATGGATGACTGAGGTTTTGAATACTTCACTGGAGGAGTAACTGCAGATGTGGTGGAAACAGAAGTGGAGCCTGAAAATGTGACTGAACTGCTGCAAACTTGAACGAATAAGAAGTTGCTACTTATGGATGAACAAAGAAAGTGGTTTTTTGAGATGCAATCTTTTCCTAGTGAAGATGTTATGAACATTATTGAAATGACAACAAAGGATTTAGAATATTACGTAAACAGCTGATAAAACAGCAAAAGAGTCTGTGAGGACTGACTCCAATTTTGAAAGATGTTGTGCATGCTACAGAGAAATCCTTCATGAAATGAAATGAGTTAATCAATGTGGCGAATTTCACTGTTAATTGTCATGGTTACTACAACCTTCAGTAACAGCAGCCGTCAACAGAGAGGCAAGACCCTCCACCAGCAAGAAGATTATGAATCACTGAAGGCTCAAATGATCATTAGCATTCTTTAGCAATAAAGAATTTTTAAATTAAAGTATGTATTTTTTTAAGACATAAGGGTATAGCCGGGCGTGGTGGCTCACGCCTGTAATCCTAGCACTCTGGGAGGCTGAGGCGGCTGGATTGTTTGAGCTCAGGAGTTTGAGACCAGCCTGAGCAAGAGTGAGACCCCGTCTCTACTATAAATAAAAAGAAATTAACCAAAAAACTAAAAATAAAAAAAATTAGCCAGGCATGGTGGCGTATGCTTATAGTCCCAGCTACCCGGGAGGCTGAGGCAGGAGGATCCCTTGAGCCCAAGAGTTTGAGGTTGCCGTGAGCTAGGCTAACACCACGGCACTCTAGTCCAGGCCACAGTGAGACTCTGTCTCAGAAAAAAAAAAAAGACTTAAGGGTATTGCATACTTAATAGACTACAGTATAGTATAAACAACTTTTATATGCACTGGGACAGCAAAAAATCAGAAGACTTGCTTTATTGTGATACTCACTTCATTGTGCTGGTCTGAAACTGAACTCATAAGGGATCCCTGTATGTATCAGCAAAAGTGAGCTAAATTTAAGATAATGGTGGTTTCAGAAAAATAATCATTCAGTATCTTTTCTAGTCCAGTAGTTTATGATATCCTTCAATGAAATCTTACCTTCTCGAAAAACTGATGATATTTTAAGATGATAAGGCTTAGCTCGTTCAATGGCTAATTTTCGGTGGACTCTAGGAAGGATTTTTCCATATTGGTCTAATATAGAATTTCGAGCCACTGATCTCTCCCGCAAACGAGGATCACGATCATTCTATTGAACATATCATAATTGGTAAAAATTTAATTTTCAAAATATTAGGTGCTATATATATTTACCATTTAAGATAAAATTATAAATATTCAAAAATATCTTCCTCATATCTACATATCCATTTTTCCAAACCAAGGACTACATCCACACAACTAATTGTCTTATCAATCTTTACCCATCAATAAATTCCAAATCTCTGGTACCAAGCCTTAATTCTTTACAGCTATTAAAAACAATGGTTATCATTTATTAAGCATCCACACGTGTTAGGCAACATGCTACTTTACATACACTCCGTTCATTCTCACGAGATATTAACCATTTTATAGGGGAAACCAACATTCAGAGTATGTCCCAAGCACAGAGAGCAAAGTAAGAGTTTGTCTGACCCTTGATGTCCAAGGCTCTTTGTACTATTTCACTCTTAAACTGTTTTTACCTCTTCCTGTTTTCCCTGAATGAAATGGTTAGTCTGGCAAGATTATAGGTAGACATCAGAATATAAAGGGCATATATAAAAGAATTAGATAAGTAATAATATCCTGTTCCCAATTCTGTTACAAAGATTGAGTAGAGGATTCTCTAAGTTCAAGGTAATGTAAGGCACAGTGGTTACCAAACTGTAAGCTGTTACATAATAAACCACAAAAGTCTGCAGTTTTCCTTATTCTCTTGTCCCCCACAATAAAACAACTTTAATCATACCATAAGATTAATCTTCAGAGTTTGGTTCAGCTTCAAGGCAGGGACATAATTGGCCCGCTGCAAATGATGAACTAAAAGGAATTCATGATTCTGAACACTGGCACTGGACTGCAAAAACTTCACTAAACATTCCTAAAAAAAACAAAATAGATTTAGAAACTATTGATTTAGCCTGAATTTCTGACAACTTTATATTGTTAAGTAATTACCTGCTCAGTGTCTGTAAAAGGTAACTTTAGTAAATCCTCCATTAAGCCCATTTCCTGACAGACTTCATATGTGTGCTTTAGTAACTCCTCTAGATTCAACCTATTAGAATGTTGCCGCAATAAACTCCAAGCTTCAATCATGCACCTGAAATCATTATTTATCAAAGTTTAGTTTTAGAAAAGCTATTTAAATGTTTACAGCAAGTCATCTACCTATAGAATCTCAAAGATACTTTATACATGTAATTTAAAAGTACTTGAAAAATTTATTGAATACTAAGTGCTGTATAATGAATCTTGTTAATAATGTCAATAAGACATCTTTAAAGAATTTTATGCTGCTCTTAAGTATAAAATAATAATAATAATAAAAAGCAAAGTAAGTGCACAGAAGTGCAAAGATGACAAAAAACTAACATGGCCTGAACAGAACTGAAAGATTGATATGGTGTGACAAAGGCTTCTAAGGAAGTGACACTCCGAAGAGTGGAAAACAGTATGAGTGAAGATCTATAGGTGGAAACAAACATATTGTGTTTATCGGGAGATGAAGAGAAAAGTATAGCTTAGTAGAAGATTTTGATGGATTCGCAGATCTGGTGGAGAACCTCGGGTCAAATTTGACCATCTCAGACACTATGTGGAGGTGCTGAGAGGTCCCTCTGTGGGCAGCAAGACTATTTAAATGAAGCAGTGTTTCTTATACAGAAGTCGCTCAGAATCAGGTGTGGACTCTGACAACTTAAAGAGAAAAAAAAGCCAGTGTTCAACTCATCCCCCACTGACAGGATCATCTTGGAGGTTCACTCAAGTGTATCTACACACACAAAAATTACACATAGGCTATGACCCAACAATCCCAATGCAAGGAATATAAGCTACAGAAATACCAGAAAAAATGCATAAAGATTTATGTTTACGACTATACAGTGATACAATGGATTGTTACATAGCCCAATATGAGGCAGATATATATTAACTTAAAATTCTGATACATTAAGTTTAAAAACCAAGTTCAAAACTATGTGAATAATGATAATTGTAAAAATTAACAAATGTTTATATATTTATTTAAGTAGATAAAGTTCTGAAAGATATACACTAAGACTGACAATGATTAATCTGGCAGTTAAAATTTTTGGAGAGGCTGACAACTTTCAAGGCAGAAGTTTTGGAGAGACTGACAACTTCCAATAAAAAATGGCAAGTAGATAACATAAAAGTTATAGCAGTTAGTACACAGTAGGAAAATTCATGTGAGGAAATTTTATAGCAGCACTGTCTCAGACTTCTTGTGGATGCAAAGTTACTTGGGGAAGCAAATGGCACCCACTGTTGGCTATTTGTTAATTTTGTTGTTCTGGGACTAGAATATCTTCACACATTCTGTAGGTCTTGTAAGGGCCAACAAGTCAAGAAAGTAAAATGGTTAGTGGTATTTCCTAAAAATTTACATCTGAAATTGCCTTGTACTTCTCTTTTCACCAGAACAGGCATGACAGTGTGGTCATTATAACTTAAGTGTAGAAGAGGAATGTTTATCTGTGTGCACATGTGTTTGTGTACAGAAATTAAACCAAAATATGGTAGTGTTAAGCAGATTTTTGTAGAAAGAAAAATAAAGAGGATAAGATAAACACGCCATTATTAATTTTAAAAATCATATACAGGAATAGATGAAGAAAGTATGACAAAACCTTGATAACTGCTCAATTTTATTTAGGATGTGTATAGGGAAACTACATAGTATAATTCTATTTTTTTTCAAATAGAATTATACTATGTAGTTTCCCTATACCAAAATAAATTTAAGATGGATCAAAATGTAAATAAGAGCAAAACCATAAAAATAGCAGTAGAAACTATAAGAGAATTAAAAATAACTAAAGTAGAAAAAACAAAATACAAGTCATAAATAAAAATATTGACAATTTCAATTTCATAAAAATAATCTTCAGCATAGCAAAATCCATGGCAAGTAAAATGACAAATGACAAACTGAAGAGGGGTGGAAAAATGTCACAATAAAGGTTAATTTCCCTAATGTATAAAGAGCTCCTAGAAATCAGTAAGAAAAATTCCAACACAGAAAAAGAGGCAAAAGATTTAAATAGGCAGGGCACAAAGGAAACAGCCTGTTAATGAAAAAGACACATTCTGTTATTATTACAGTTAGACCAAGGAACATTATCATTTATACCTATCAGATAAACAAAAAATATAACACAGTATTAATAAAAGGTATGTTATAAGGCAATTGAGGCGAGGATTAAATTGGCATAAACCTTATGGAAGACAACTTGCCCTATCTATCAAAATTACAATTGTAAATATCCTTTCAGCCTATGATTTTATTCTATAAAATGAATTTGCACATGTGCTAAATGTGTGGTTATTCATAACAGTGGCGTTGTTTAAAATGTTAAAAGATTGAAACAATCTAAATGTTCATTCAGAGGAACTAATTAAATAATGGTATATCCAACCCATTTAATGAACTACTAAGCAACAGTTAAAAACAAGAAAGCTCTTTATATATTCTTATAAACTAAACCTCAAACTAAATTAAGTAGACAAAAACATATTACAGAAGGGTGTACAGTATGCTGTATTAAAAAAAACAAAAAGAGGAAAAACAGACATACATGAATTTGCTAATATCCATCCAGAAGATCTCAGAAAGGATAAACTAGAAATAATTAACACTAATCGGGTACAAGGAGAAAACTTAGGAGGGTATGGATTCACTGCTATCATTTTGTACCTTTTCAACACTGAAACATGTAAATATCTCATCATTTGAAAAAACACACACCAAAACCCTCCACATGCTTGACTCTCCTCCTCCCCTAGCACATGGATATGTTTTTTTTTTTAAAGTTTTTCACTTTGTTCTTTCCCAGTTAGTTTCCCCTGTAGCAGGAAAATACACAGCTACCTCAAAGCTTCAAGAAATCCATTGCCAACACTTACATAAATTTTAAAACAAGAAGTCCCCAAATTCTTACTATTCTCCTGCTCCCTGTGATAGAAAGTCACGATGCTAGGAAGGACAATAAGAAAATTATTTCAGAAAACAAAAGCGTAGGCTAGCAGGCTGGTAGCAAAAGATATTGGCCGGGTATGGTGGCTCGTGCCTATAATCCTAGCATTCTGGGAGGCTGAGGCGGGAGGATTGCTTGAGTCCAGGAGTTTGAGGTTGCTGTGAGCTAAGCTGACACCACGGCATACAAACCCAGGCAAGAGAGTGAGACTCTGTCTCAAAAATAAATAAATTAAAATATTAAATAAAAGACATAAAAGTTATTTTAGTAAGGAATGTATCAGGGTTCTTGGCAATAGAGCAGAGAAGATAGCCTGAAAAACTCTCCTGTGACAAACTCTAAAAAAGGCCAGGCTGAAGATAAATAGTCTTTTGAAATACACTGTGGAGACCACAATGAAAAAGAGCAATTCCTGATTTTTAGTAAAATCTTTTAGCAGAATAAAAGTAAAATGACTAGGAAAAGGCATAGAGGGTATAAATAACATAAATATTGGTATAGCTACATTAATAATTACTCATGATAAAGACTATTATATAATAATAAAGAGTTAAAGTCATTTAAAAAAATTTAAACACTTATTTACCTAATATTCAAACTACAAAAAGCTGGCCCAGTATTACGAGGAACTCACACATAAAAAGTAGGCAATTTAGCATACTTTTCTTAATGACTTATTAAACAGACCAGGAAAAATAATTATTAAGGAGACAGAAAGATTAAAACCATGCAATGGCCTGGTGTGGTAGCTAGCGCCTGTAATCTCAGCACTTTGGGGAGCTGAGGTAGAAGGATTGCTTGAAGCCAGGAGTTAAGAGACCAGCCTGGGAAACATCGAAGAGGTTGTATCACTACTTACAAAAAAAAACCCACGCAATGAGCAAACTTAATCTTTTGGACAAATATATTCGACACTTCACCTAATAAATGGAGTATACAATGACTACTTACTAGTGGGTAAATCAAGTCTTACCAAGTTTTAAAGGACAGGTATGATACGGATCACAATGCGATCACAATACAGTTAAGTTAGAAAACAATATGATAATTTTTACATCCTGTATTTATAAATTAAACTTCTAAATAACTAATAGGGAAAAGAAAAAATCATAATGAGAATGTTAAAATATTTAGAACAGAATGATAATTAAAATTGTGGGATGCTGCTTAAGTAATATATAAAACATTTTGATTATTTTTCTATAAGTAAAGAAAAAGACTAAAAATGAGATAATCACCCAATTTGAGTTAAAAAGTACGGCAGAATAAACCTACATAAAGTAGAAAGAAGAAAAGAATGAAGACAGTAATTATGCCTATACAAAAGGGTTTTCCAGCTCTTTTGTACCTTTATGATACTAAGATTGAATAATCAGTGGTAATAGCTCAATATCACAAGCATTTATTTACTTCAAGTCTATCATTGTAGAGTATATCATGGTTAATTTGCAAGCACAACTGCCAAGCCATAGTTATGATGCTATGTCCATAAATACAGCTCAAAAAATTGAAAAGCTACCAGTGTAAAATTGTTAAAGAAGCAGAAAGACGATCTTAATAATAAAAAAGAGGTGGTAGAGGCCAGAGGCAAGTTAGGTTTAATACATGATGACAATGATGGTTGATTTTTTTAAAAAAATCAGTCACTACCACCATTTATTAATAATACCACCTGCCAGCAACTGTAATAATTCTTGTGCCATTTAACCCTCAAAATATTGCAATGTGGGCCTTATTAGTCCCATTTTACAAATGAGAAAACTCAGGTTCACAGAAGACAAACTGCTTTTGATATTTTAGAAAGTGGTACAGTTTAGGTTTAAATTCAAGTCTGAGTCCAAAGACTGTGGTCTTAACATTTTTGCTACACTCTGGCTGTTCCAATAACATTATTTGTAAGGGTACAAATTAATAAACAACAACACTAACAAATTAACAGTTCAAAAACAGAGCAACACCTCACTTATCTTGTATAGGATGAGTATGGGGAGGGATTAGTATTATGATGGTTGGAATATTAAAACCTTTTCAGCCATTTAAACTATCATTATGCAGTCGCAACATCTGAGTGTTAGACCACAGATGTATGTAGTCTAATCTCTCTGTTAGTTCAAATTTCCCAAACAGCCTCCATCCATGATTCATGCACATACTGATTCATCACTCTGTTGGATTAGAGATGTAGGTATTTGAAGAAATTAGGTGATTATGTACTGACCACAGGACATACCCAGGAACTTTGTTTTCTTGAATAAGTCCCTGTAGATCAGCTTGTTTTCTTGTCATTTGCTTCTTTCTAATAAAAGTGGAGTGTAAATTATGCTGTGCATGATCTCCTGGGCAATGAAACATGGCTGCCTTTTCCAAAATTATCAGTTGAAAAATAAAAGCAGCTTTCTCCTAAGGTGTTTTTTTCCTTTCAATAAAAACTATCACCTTCACTGTCTTAATGGTATTCTCTGACTTTTTAGCAAAACTTAAGTCATTCTCTATTTACAGGACCAGTAATTATTTTTAACAGTTTCTGAATCTGAAAACAAGCTATCTCACAAATGGCATTTTGAGTGATTGTTTTTATTTCTGGACTTAACACTTAATGTGCTAGTTTTCTAGGGACTAGAGTTGAGGTTTTACTCTCCTTAAGAGAAATAACATTGGCCGGGCACGGTGGCTCGTGCCTGTAATCCTAGCACTCTGGGAGGCCAAGGCGGGTGGACTGCTCGAGGTCAGGAGTTTGAAACCAGCCTGAGCAAGATCAAGATCCCATCTCTACCAGCAATAGAAAGAAATTAATTGGCCAACTAATATATATATAGAAAAAATTAGCCGGGCATGGTGGTGCATGCCTGTAGTCTCAGCTACTCGGGAGGCTGAGGCAGTAGGATTGCTTGAGTCCAGGAGTTTGAGGTTGCTGTGAGCTAGCCTGATGCCACGGCACTCACTCTACCTTGGGCAACAAAGTGAGACTCTGTCTTGGAAAAAAAAAAGAGAGAAATAACATTTAGAAATTAAATTATTTAGTGTTTGTCTACCATATGGCTACAAGAGAGGAACTGAGAACCTAACAAACCAGAGAAACATGCTAGGAGGAAACATGCATGATGAATCAAAGGAGGATAATGAAATCAAAAAAAGGAAAAATCAGCAACCTTTCAAAGATGTTTTTTTCTAAGGTTCCAACATTTGCTTTTCTGATATAAGCAATAATGACCAAGTATGAACTCTTTAAAGTCATTAAGGAGAAGCTACATGCAACTTAAAAAAATGCACATGCTGGCTATCTACCCAGTACTAGAGCTCTTAACCCATTAATTCAACAGTTATCACATTTAGCTTCTTTAAATTTCTTTTTTTTCTTACTGTAAAGCTTATTGAAACTATAATTTTAATCTCATAAAAAATTTGATTCAGTGTTGATTCTACATTAAACTAGCTAAACACTTCTGCTAAGCCAGATTATTTTAACAAGTACTTCCCAATTCATTACTTACAACAAAATTTGAGGTAAAATGACTAATTTCTAAAAACATAAGTATCAACCAATACTGGGAAAAAACCCAATAAAGGTTATATAAAGGGCTGGGGAATAAACCAATAAACCCCAATAAAGGGCTGGGGAAAAAACCCAATAAAGGTTATATAAAATAAAGTTACAGCATCGTAAGAAGTTTTAGGTCCAAGCAATTTCCCCAGCTAGTTTAGTTAAGAAGAAAACCCAATAAATAGACCACCATATTTCCAATCATGCCAATTAACCTGTCATAGTTACTATACAGATGAGAAATATAACAATTACAGCAATATGTATATTGCTATTTTTTTAGAGTATTGCTCTGTTGCCCAAGCCAGAGTGTAGTGGCATGATCATAGCTCACTGCAGCCTCAAACTCCTGGGCTCAAGCAATCCTCTTGCACTGGCCTCCTAAAGTGCTGGGATTACAGGCTTGAGCCACACCCCCCAGTCTGTGCTGCTATAATATAAATGACAAATATACTGATTAAAGAACATTAAACTACTGCATTGAACATGAAATCTGATACTTTCTTACAACATTTAAACATATCATTGGGCTGGGCATGGTGGCTCATGCCTATAACCCCATCACTTTGGGAGGCCAAGGCAGAAGGATTGTATGGGGCCAAGGAGTTGGCAATCAGCCAGGGCAACATAGTTAAGACTCTGCCTCTAGCCCCCGCCCCTCAAAAAAAAATTAGCTGGCAATGGTGGCATATGCCTGCAAGCCTAGCTATACTAGGGAGGCTAAGGCAGGTGGGTCGCTTCAGCCCAGGAGTTTGAGATTACAATGAGCTATGATTACACCACTGCACTCCAGCCTGGACAAGAGAGAAACCCTGCTTCTTAAAAAAAAAAAAAAAGAAAGAAAACAACACATGCTTCAAGATTTTCTTTCTATGAGAATGTAATGGCAAATGCAATAACAAAATTCAAATGTTAAGAATTCAATACTCAAGCGACCAATGTTAACAAAAATATCAGAGCACCATCACTGAATATAAACTCTCAAAGAATACCATTTGTCAACTCTATTATTCCCAACTCCTTTTCAGCATTTTCAGCCCTCAAATGTCCACGCAGAAGACTGTCAATGTTGTCAACTAGCAGCAGATATAATTGTAAATCAGTCTGGAGGCCCCCCTTTTACTCAAGGTTATTTCTTCTCTTATTCTAGATAAAAGGTGGTGTATGTTTTTCTTAACACTGAAAGATCAATATGTAAGCAAAAGAATATTAAGTAACACAATAAAAGGAAAATACTATAGAGTCCCTCAGTAGCCTCATGGGGATTGGTTCTAGGACTTTGGTATGTGAGGATTTGGGGATACCAAAGTCATGACATCAGCCCTAGGGAATCCATGGAAATGATAAGTTGTCCTGCCATATACATGGGCATAGGCTGCAAATCCCACAAATACTGTATTTTCAATCTGAGTTTGGTTGCAGACATGGAACCCACCAATACAGAGGGCTGATTCAGTTTATTGAAAAAAATCCAAGTATTAAGCGGATCCTCGCAGTTCAAACCAGTATTGTTCAAAGGTCAACGGCATATTGCTACTGTCTATTTCATCAATTCCATTTTATTAACATATATGATCAAGAGTGTATACTTTCAAAAGAAGTACTTACCTATTAAAAAGCAAAACACTGAGGTGAAGGATAATATCACTACTACTGGACACTGTTGGCTTCATTGTTTGAATATATCTGAGGGCTTGTCTGTGCTCGCCCTGACTCATGAAGGCCTGAATAATCTTTGAATGTTGCCATGACACAGGTTTTGCAGTAGCTGGATGACACAGAAGATCCAAACCGCTCTGCAAAAATGACATGAGAAGTGCTTAATATAAAAATATAATCCTTTGAATTTAGACAAAGTAGATACCCTTTAAAAAGACAGGTGAAGTCTAGGCACAGTGGCTCACGCCTGTAACTCTAGCACTTTGGGAGACTGAAGCAGGAGGATTGCCTGCGGCCAGGAGTTGGAGACCTTCCTGGGCAGCATAGTGAGACCCCTGCCTCTATAAAAAATAAGAAAAATTAGTCGGGTGTGGTGGCATGTTCCTGTAATCTCAGCTACTTGGGAGGCTGAGGCAGGAGGATCACCTAGCCTAGGAACTTGAGGCTGCAGTGAGCTATAGCACCACTGCACTCCAGCCTGGGCAATAGAGCCAGACTCTATCTTTAAGGGGTGGGGGTGGGGACAGGCAATACTGAAAACCACAAAAATAAAGATAAAACCAGGCCGGGCGCGGTGGCTCAAGCCTGTAATCCTAGCTCTCTGGGAGGCTGAGGTGGGCAGATCGTTTGAGCTCAGGAGTTCGAGACCAGCCTGAGCAAGAGCGAGACCCCATCTCTACTATAAATAGAANGGGCGCGGTGGCTCAAGCCTGTAATCCTAGCTCTCTGGGAGGCTGAGGTGGGCAGATCGTTTGAGCTCAGGAGTTCGAGACCAGCCTGAGCAAGAGCGAGACCCCATCTCTACTATAAATAGAAAGAAATTAATTGGCCAACTAATTGATATAGAAAAAATTAGCCGGGCATGGTGGCACATGCCTGTAGTCCCAGCTACTCGGGAGGCTGAGGCAGCAGGATTGCTTGAGCCCAGGAGTTTGAGGTTGCTGTGAGCTAGGCTGATACCATGGCACTCACTCTAGCCTGGGCAATAAAGTGAGACTCTGTCTCAAAAAAAAAAAAAAAAAAAAAGATAAAACCAATTTAAATGTAAGCCGAAAGGATCTACTTTTATCTATGGTATATAGCCAGCTCTCTGTATCAAGAAGTTCTGCATTCAGATTCAACCAACTGCAGATGCTAAATATTTAAAAAAAATAAAAATAAAAAATAACACAACAATGAAGCACATACAAAAAATATATAGCATAACTATTATATACCATTTAAATTGTATTAGGAGTAATCTAGAGATGATTTCAAGTACAGCCATCCCTCAGTATCCATAAAGGACTGGCTTTTAGAAACTCCGATAGATACTAAAATCCATGGGTACTCAAGTCTGTGACATAAAAAGGTACAATATTTGCATATAACACACATATATTCTTCCACATACTTGAAATCATCTCTAGCTAACTTAAAATACCCAATAAAATGTAAATACCATGTAAATAGTTGTTACACTGTAATGTTTAGGGAATAACAAGAAAATAGTCTGTACATGTTCAGTACAGATGTAATTTTTTCCCTGCATATTTTTGATCTGTGGCTAGTTGAATCCACGGATGTAGAACCTATGGATATTGAGGGTCAACCGTATACAGGAGGATGTGCACAGGGTATGTACAAATACCATGCCATTTTACACAAGGAACTTGAGCATCCATAGATTTTGGTATGTTTGGGGATCCAAATCCAATCCCCCACAGATACCAAGGGATGACTATATTTTATTTTAAATAATAAAAACCATATGAAAAGCCTCAGACCTTTGAGATCTTGTTATTATATAAAATCTTTCCATTACCATTTTCATACATCAATGCCAAATCCTGCCTTCTATGATTCACCTAATATAACAATCACCCTATTTGCTGTGTTTACTTGTTCATTTCCTTTTTCGGACAGTTCAGAACCTAGGGTTCTGAACTGTTGGTTATCTTTGTATTCCTGGTGCCTATGATAGTTTGGTGAAGGTACTAATTAAACTGAGTCCTTCTTAAATTACTGCTAGAAGTAGATTATAGCATATCTTTAATAACAACTTAACCTAGCTATGTATATTTTCTAAAATTCTATTAATCGACAAAAGCTTATACTCTAGGTGAACTAACAGAC
This sequence comes from Mirza zaza, assembly GCA_008750895.1. Lineage (NCBI taxonomy): Eukaryota > Metazoa > Chordata > Mammalia > Primates > Cheirogaleidae > Mirza > Mirza zaza. Next base: position 23,409 of record VSMD01115475.1, on the reverse strand, counting down.
TTACCTCATAGTCATTATGATCTATCAGCCAAAACCCTTGAATAAGTTTGACCTGGCCCCAAGAAATGGCAAAAGCGGTTGGAAAAGATTCAATGGAAGAATCTGTTTTGTTTGGAAAGGAATACATAATATCAAGTAGCAAATAAATGGTCTTTAAAAAAAGAGGATTAAGGATAATAAACGACAATTTTAAAAATCCTACATATATATTTAGAATAAGCTGCAACACAATGTAGCATTAAAAGAGGCTTGAAAGACTTTTTAGTGTTCAGAAAGCCATGGATATCCAGTATAGTTTTATTAAATGTGGGCATAGCCAGTTCTATACCAACTTTATTCATTCTCAATATTACCACTACCACAAAGGAGATGAAATAAGGCATACTTTCTTTATGAACCTAGTAGCTTAGCAAATTTAAGAAACAAAAGCTGTAAGCAAAGTTCAGGTTATCCAGCAAAAGCTGGCAGCTTAAGAAACACAAGATCTATCTTATAAATTATGAATGGAACCATTCGTTTTTAGAATAAGAAACTGACATTAGGGTAAAAATATTATCACAAAGACTAGAGGATTCAAACAATGCCTAAGATAATATGAAGCTAACTTATAATTCATTCATTTTCAGCATGTAGGTTGACTGAGAATGACCACTTGCCAGCAATATTTTAGGGCAATTGTTTGCAACTTTTTGAGTGTTTTGGATACATTCAATAATCTGATAAAAGCTGAGAACTTTATCCCTACAAAAACAAACATAAAACAAAAAAAGATTGGATTAGTTATGTGAGATTTGTGAGATTTCTAATATTCTGAAATTTTATTATTTTGATAATATATAAATATTTGATGAAATTCTCTTTAAAGGATACAATAGAATGCTTGCTTGCTTCAGAGATGTTGTCTAACAGGTATATGTCAAGTAGTGCCTATAAAAGGAAAGGATAAAAACTTCAGTGTATTTTATACAGCCATTCATTCATTCACGTTCTTTGTTTTCCCAAGCCTGTGCCACATGTGAAAAATATAGCTAAGCATGTCTCCTCTCCTCCCACCTCAACTTCGTTAACTTTTTTTAAGTGATAGCATGTTACTGCAAACCTACATGGAGACTAGGAGGAGGATATTTTCCTGTGCCTCCTTCATCCCGTTTCCACAACTTCTCAACTCGATCTCCTAACAGAGAAACCATTCCATCAATCATCAAGCAATCAGGGTTCCACTTCCCTCTGCAATAAGGGAAAAATGAAGGATTATTTAATATTAGTGTTAATTACTATGAAAACACCAAGCATTAGACTTTTAAAAGTAATAATCCCAACCATCAAAGACAGAAGACAGTTGAGAATTAGACGCCATTTAGCATCATGAGAACTCCAGACATCAAGGATAGTTATTCAGATAAACCCTGAAGTTGACTCAAGTTCACTTATCAGCAAGCCAGAAAATCAAGGTTAGGTCTCAGGGCAGAATGTGGTTTAGCAAGCCAAATGCCTGAGACTATTCTATTTTTCACCACCTTCAGCAAATTACCATAGATTATGGCAGCCCCATATAGTATAAATACTATAGTCCAAAGTCAGAGAGATATAATTTCTGTTTCATCACTTGGGCTAACTTCAATGATTCCTTCATTCAAAAAAATATTATTGAGCACCTATAATGTGATAAGCAGATATAGTTCTTGTCTATTTCCTTATATAATATTATTAACAGCAGTCACTTCTTATTGAGATTTTCCTATGAGGCAGGAATTATTGAAGGTGACCTATATAAACTATTTTATTTTTATACTGACTTTATAACTTATATAACAAATAGGAATAGAAAGCATAACAAACCTGCCCAAGGACATACACTTAGGAAATAACAGATCTAGTATATTAAAATGTGCCTAACCAATTTCCCAAATTCACATCCACTATCCTAGATTAGTTATCATAAAACACTGCTTTCCAAAATTTGCCATGCATTAGAATTATAGCTGGCACAGCCTTTGAAGTACTGATTCCTAGGTGATTCTGATGTAAGAAACCTGGAATCAAGGTCTGTGAATCATCTTTTTAAATGCTGTCTGCTGCTCTACAATTTTGTCATTACAACTTGAGGGAAAAGGCTATTTAACTATAGAAGTAGGGCCAAGGATCTAAATACTACTCTTTGTTCTTCTATTACTTTCACTTCATTTCAAAGGAACCAACCAGGCTATTTTTTCTTTTTAAAGAGAGAAATAAAATAAGAACAACAACAAAAGGAATGTGGCTGAAGTGTTGAAAAGTTATGTGTAATGGAACGAATGTAAAATAACTTTAACTGATGATATATTTATGCTTTTTTGATGAACAGTGGCTTCTACTCTTTTTCTGAACAAGAATTCTCAGAAGAAAACATGCTTAAATTACAGACTCTCCCCTAATAAATCATAGTAAATAGTTTTATTTAGAAAATAAGGAGTATCTATACCCAAGTTCTAAAATAAAGGTGTATTAGGTCAAGGCAAATAATACAACTAAAATAGTAATGCTAGTAACAAAATTCTGATACTTTGCTGAGAATTCCACCCATTTAATCATTTTGTAACATGATGAATTCTGTTCTGAGAAAGTTTGACTTCTTACAGAAACAATTTCTAAAATGTGTTTTGAAGGTTTGGATGTACTATACCTTGACAAACGCTCACACTTCTGTCGACGACTGGTATAGTAGTTCTGAATTACAGGATAGCTGTAGCATAACCTTGACAACTGCACAGCATCATCTAGATTTTTTTTTAAGAGTAGGAAAAAAAGCTAGTAATATTTCCAAAATATCTTAAGAATACTTAAGGTTACCCACATTGATATTTTACTATAATTTTCTAAGGTTATTTAATTTGCAGGCTTGCTAAACTGAAGTAACAAAAATACTACATATCCTTTTATTTACAGATGCACAAGTGAGAAAACAGTTTCTCATGAAAGTCTTTAACAACAAAGATGCTGGCTCAAAACCCTGGAAACTATTCTAAATAATTTTATTTCTTAGGCACAAATGATATAAAAGCAAGCAATGTTCACTATTTGTTCAAATCAAAATCTATGAGAATTATGAAAAAAATAAGATCAACAACAATTATGTACAGTGGCAAAGGCAGCTCTAAATAAAATTGAATGTGCTTCCTGGAAATGTAAGAAGTTGAAGGCTTTGTAAGTATGTTCTTAACAAATATAATAAAAGTCAATATCAAGAATTCTCAGGCCGAGCACAGTGGCTCACACCTGTAATTCTAGCACTCTGGAAGGCTGAGGCAGAGCTTGAGCTCAGGAGTTTGAGAGCAGCCTGAGCAAGAGCAAGACCTTGTCTCTACTATATAAATAGAAAGAAATTAGCCAAACAACTAAAAATAGAAAAAATTAGCCAGGCACAGTGGGCTGTGCCTGCAGTCCCAGCTACCTGGGAGGCTGAGGCAGCAGGAGGAGCCCAGGAGTTCGAGGTTGCTGTGAACTAGGCTGACACCATGGCACTCTAGCCCAGGGAAGAGAGTGAGACTCTGTCTCTCTGTCTCAAAAAACAACAACAACAAAAAAACTCTAATTCTTGGTGCTGGAATTATTAGATAAAAACGGGTGTTTAATTGATGACAAATAATATTAGTTGGTAACCATATTAAAAAGACTCTTAATAAGAAAGAGATCAGCAAATTGGGTTATGAAAATCAGAGTTCCATGATCTATAGTGATATTGTTGAATTCACTTCTGAAACCATGTTTGCTCAAATTTGCTTTCCTTCTAAATGTTACTCAATCCAATAAACATGTATAGAACCCCTGTATAACAGGCATGGGGGGAGGCACTGAAGATACAAAGTAGGGAAGAACATAAGAAAAGAAGGTAAGCATGGAAGAAACCATAAGTAATTGGAAGAAAAGAAACTTGAAGCATCATAACACAACAAAAAAAAACTATAAAGTTTTGAGAATATTTCAATTAATATTATAAATTAAGTAAATATTATATACCTAAGCCTTCTGGTAAAAGTCCAGAATGAGAGAACCAAAGAACCACTTGTGCATATTGACAGATGAGCTGGGTAACGGTATACTTATTGCTTAAGTCCATCAGTCCTGTAAAGAGTTAACATCAATTGTTTAACTATTAATTTATTGATTACAAATGAAACATCAAGATTCTCAACAGTTTTCACAAACTAATTACTTAGTGGCTTTTTATATTTCTTGAAAAAATTTAGATTATATCTATTTTATTTTGGTCCAAAATGTCAACCAGATCTCCAAAATGCTAAAATAAATCACTAACTAGACATTTTAGGTAAATATGCTTCCGTTTAGCTAAAATGCTTCCATTTTAGCTATACTTTCATTTAGCAAATTTCAGAAGTTAAATTTATACATCAATACAAACTAGTATAGTATCATTAATACAGGTTATTCAAACCAAGCCTTTAAATGGAATTGGCTTTTGTTTTGTTGAAATTGTAAAACGAAAAGAAAAATTATAATGACTTCTTTGAATAAAAACATATACACAATTTAACAATTTGAAATTCTGCTTGAAGTACACAAATCTTTAACAATCATTAACTTTAACTCCAGAATTCCCCAAGCTTATTTAAGCATGGGCTCATGGCAAATCTAACATTTTGTAGCTTTCTATTTGAAAGAAAAAAAACCCACTAGCATTTGAGATCATGTCCTCTTTATATAATGAGCCATCTAGGACATAGGAACTTTTATTCCTTTCACTAAGTCAAAAGTAAAATTTAATGAAACACCCATTTGTATAAAACAAAGAACACACCTCTCTCAGTTATCTCTTGGGCCTCTGATGTAAAACAGCTTAAGACTGTATTTAGGTTGCTAAGAAGCAAATAGCACTGCTGGATAGACTGTATAGTTTGTGGATCAATGAAACGACATGAACCATCAAATAATGGTGTACCTTTCAGGAATAAAACAAAAGATTACTTTCTACACAGCAAATCTGAAATCAATTAAAATCACAAAAGCAAAATTTCTCAAATTCCATTACTCAAAAGAATTATTCCATACATTATGAGATTTACAAAGATAAGCTAAAAATGGAAAATACCCCCAAAAGAACTGAAAAGTGCTTTCCATATAAAACTAGCAAGCATCAAGAGTGAAAATTTAAACTCAATCTAGATCTAAAGCCTATCCTCATAATCACTACACAACAAAAGACAGAGATTTACTTTAATGAATAATTTAATTATTAATACATTGAAAGTTAGGCTGGGCCTATAATCCTAACACTATGGGAAGCCAAGGCAAGTGGATCACTCAAGGTCAGGAGTTTGAAACCAGCCTGAGTAAGAGCGAGACCCCGTCTCTACTAAAAATAGAAAGAAATTCATTGGCCAACTAAAAATATATTGAAAAAATTAGCCAGGCATGGTGGTGCATGCCTGTAGTCCCAGCTACTCGGGAGGCTGAGGCAGGAGGATCACTTGAGTCCAGAAGTTTGAGGCTGCTGTGAGCTAAGCTGACATCATGGCACTCTAGCCCAGGCAACAGAAGTGAGACTGTCTCAAAAAAAAATAAATAAATATAATCCCTCTTTAAATCAAATTCTAATTTGCTTTACTCCTAAAATGTTTAAAACATACATACTAACAACCATACAATTTATGAATTTGGTTGAATTAACTTTCTTTTTTTAATAAAACCATATGTAATTAACTCCAATTAACATTTTTCTTAAAAAATAATTTTTAAATAATTCTTAAAACATTTTTATCCTGATCCTGAATTATCAGGTGGTCTTCAGACTTCAGTTGTACTGAGTGATTACTGAAATATTTAAATTATTTCACATTTAGTTTCATAAGTACTATAGGCCTAAAAATGCTATAACTCCATGTCGTCCCATCAAATTTTGTTGGTGTAAAAAAAAATCTGCTAAGAATAACTTAAGTGTTAAAAGCTATTTATAGTCAAATGTCTTCAGAAGTCCATTTGTTCACTCATTATGACAAAAGAAATGACTAAAACACATACAACACCTAAATAAACTTAAATTTTACTTTAATTTACAGTATCATCATATATCTTGAATTAACAGTACTGTTAACATTACTTTTGGACTGATTGGACATGATGGCTTAGTATAATATTCACAATACCCCCAAAGTCAAAGTGTACAACAGATTAACAAGACAGTAAAGAAGAAAAATGATTTGCCATGATGATAATATCTGTTGGTGGAGGAATGGGTGATATATTTTTACCCTGCCATTTGACTTCATCATTTCAATCAATATTTTATTTTATTTTAATTTTTTGTAGAGACAGGGTCTCACTATATTGCCAAGGCTGGCCTTGAACTTGGCCTGCCAAAGTGCTAGGATTACAGGTGTGAGCCATTGCGCCCAACTTCTATCAATATTTTAAACAGAAAGTAAGTAGAAAACCTTCTGAGGTTTACTGGCACATTGCCCTTACTACATCGTCAGCACATTTTTCAGATTAAACTCATAAAACTGAAAGATAAGGTATAATTCTAAAACCTCCTATTCTGAGTATATCACCATGTTGCCAGTTTAACAATCTATTGCAAAATCTTGGTCAAAAATTACTTTTGTCTGCTGGGCGCAGTGGCTCACGCCTGTAATCCTAGCACTCTGGGAGGCCAAGGCGGGTGGATCGTTTGAGTTCAAGACCAGCCAGAGCAAGAGGGAGACCTCATCTCTACCAAAAACAGAAAGAAGTTAATTGGACAGCTAAAAGTATATAGAAAAAATTAGCCAGGCATTGTGGCACATGCCTGATGTCTCAGCTAATCAGGAGGATTGCCCAGGAGTTTGAGGTTGCTGTGAGCTAGGCTGATGCCATGGCATTCTAGCCCAGGCAACAGAGTGAGACTCTGCCTGCCTGCCTGCCTGCCTGCCTGCCTGCCTGCCTGCCTATCTATCTATCTATCTATCTATCTATCTATCTATCAATCAATCAATCAATAAATTTACTTTTGTCACTCTCATGTAAAAAGAAATAGTTTTCTTCTGAGACTTCTTCAAATTTTAAGAATTTACAGCATCAAAATGATTAAAAGTTACTGTGTATTTAAAACATAAACCAAGATTAGTTTTTCAATATTAAATTGTGCCTTAAATCTAGACTTATAATACTTACATAGTCTGTCAAATTCCTCTTTTGTTAGAACCACTTTATTCCATGTCCATTCAAGAACAAAGCGCAAATTAGCAGCAGAATTTGGTTGTTCTAATTTTGTTAATATGAAAGAAAAAATAAAAAATTATTATTTTATTAAATTATTATAATTTTATTATACATTATTATAATTTTATTAAATCATTAACTACAAACAGAAGACTAGTAACTTTTCAGTAAAGAAACATAGCAGACAGCACCCATACCCAGAGAACAAAGTTAACATCAACATTTAATGGAGATAAATTAATGTAATGTATCCTTCTCAGCATATCAAGGCTCATATCCTTTTAGGTAGTACTGCTATCAAAAATGTAAAACCTGGCCGGGCGCGGTGGCTCACGCCTATAATCCTAGCTCTTTGGGAGGCCGAGGTGGGCGGATCGTTTGAGCTCAGGAGTTCGAGACCAGCCTGAGCAAGAGCGAGACCCCATCTCTACTATAAATAGAAAGAAATTAATTGGCCAAATAATATATATAGAAAAAAATTAGCCGGGCATGGTGGCACATGCCTGTAGTCCCAGCTACTTGGGAGGCTGAGGCAGCAGGATTGCTTGAGCCCAGGAGTTTGAGGTTGCTGTGAGCTAGGCTGACGCCACGGCACTCACTCTAGCCTGGGCAATAAAGTGAGACTCTGTTTCAAAAAAAAAAAAATGTAAAACCTGGATCTAATCATGAGGAAACAGCAATAACACAAATTCAAAAGCAGTGTACAAAATAACATGCCTATATTATTTAAAAATAAAAAAGTCAATTTCTTGGAAGACAAAAATTTAGAAATTATATAAGATTAAGAAAGATTAAAAAGACAATACAAAGCATGATTCTAAACTCTCCTCAAAAAAATGTAGGAAGGACATTACTGGGACAATTGGCAAGATTTCAATAAGATCACAGTGTTAATTTTCTTGATTTTTTAATAATCACCAAGTGGTTTCATAAGTGAGTGTCCTTATTCTTAGAAGAAAACAATACTGAACTATTTGTGGGTAAAGAAGTCTGATGTCTTATTCTCAATTGGTACACAACAAAACATAATGTGTGTAATGAGTGAGAGTGATACACATAGCAAAGTGGATGAATCCCTAGACAATTTTATTAAGTAAAAAAAGTTAATCCCAAAAGATTACATACAATATGTTTTCATTTATAAACATATTTAAAATGATAAAATTATAGAAATAGTAGTTGCCAGAGGTTAGGGATGGGGGGGGGGATAGGAATGGCTATAAAAGGGCAACATGAAGGACCCCGTTACGATATATTAAAGGTTTGTCCACTGGGGGAAAATGTGGTGAAGAATACACAAGATCTCTCTGTATTACGCCTTAAAACTGCATGTACATCTACAAATAACTCAAAATAAAAAGTTTTACTAGAAACACCCAACCAACAGTGAATTGATAATTTTAAATACACAATACAAACATTTTAATTGTTAAAAATCAGAATCTTACCTTCTGTTATCCACCTTTTGATACAACCGGTCAAAAGTCCCAAGGAACTTGTCTGAATTGCTGCTGACAATATAGCCTCTAACTGTTCTTCCTAAACCATGCATTAAAAAAATGAGAGATATGTAAAGAAAGAGGATATGAGATCACAGGCAGCAAGTTCTAATTCATAATAAAAAAGTTTAAAGACTGAAAAATCATTATGACCACTAGGATGGCTATAATCAATAAGATAGATAATAACAAACATTGGTGAAAGTGTGGAAAAACTGCAGCCTTCATACATTGCCGTTTGGAATGTAAAATGGTATAGCCACTTGGCAAAACAGTTTGGCAGTTTCTCTACATGCTAAACACAGAGTTACTATGTGACTCTGCAATTCTACACCCAAGTACATATCCGAGAAAAATGAAAATACCATGTCCATACAAAAACTTTGCATGAAGGTTCATAGAAGCATTATTCATAATAGCCAAAATGTGGAGACGACCCAAATGCCCACCAACTGTAGATAAACAAAACAGGGTATACGCATACAAAAGAATATTACAAAGCCATAATGGGATGAATTACTGATATTTGCTATAACAGATGAACCTTTAAAACATTATGGTAAATGAAAGAAGCCAGTTACATAAGACTACATATTATTTGATTTCACTTATATGAAATTTCTAGAATAGATCAGTCTGTAATGACAGAAAGTAGATTAGTGGTTATCTATCCTCCTGCCTCAGCCTCCTGAGTAGCTGGGACACAGGTACATACCACCATGCCTATGTAATTTTTTCTATCTTAGAGACAGGGTCTCACAATTGCTCAGGCTGGTCTCAAACTCTTGACCTCAAGCTATCCTCCCAACTTGACCTCCCAGAGTGCTAGGATTGCAGGTGTGAGGCACCTTTACCAAGCCAAGATAAAAATTATTAATCTGTTACTGACCCACTTTACATAGGAGCAGACAACCAAAGTCCACCAAACATTTGAGGATAACCACCAGCATCAAAAAGACCAAAATAATATAAGAAAAATGACTCCATAGAAAAGAGAGATAATGCTGAAAACAAAATAAAACTTTAAACATATATGGAAGACATTTTATCCATAAAAACAAGAATGAAACTCAATGTAAAGAGAATCATCAAAGAACGAGAGCTCACAGAAATTAAAAATGGAGGTCAATTTTTAAAAAATCTGATAGAAAAAAAGGAAGATAATAATAAAGCAATGCCAGGCTGAGCAAGAGCAAGATCCCTGTCTCTACTAAAAATAGAAAGAAATTAGCTGGACAACCAAAAATACATAGAAAAAAGTAGCCAGGCACAGCAGCACATGCCTGCAGTCCTAGCTACTTGGGAGGCTGAGGCAGAAGGATCGCTTGAGCCCAGGAGTTTGAGGTTGCTGTGAGTCAGGCTGACGCCACAGCACTCTAGCCCAGGTAACAGAGCAAGACTCTGTCAAGAAAAGGAACAGGAAAAGAAAAAGAAAAGTCACAGATGTAGAACAAGAAATAAAGGCAAGAAATTAACAGTTAGAAAGAAACAATAAGCTATTAGAAGATCAACTGTGGTTAGACAACATTCACATAGTAAGGTTCCATAAAAAGAAAAATCAAAATGAGGGGAAGTACAATAAATAAAAGGAGGGGGGAAAGGGAAAGGAAAAAAAAATATCCTGATGTTTTGGGTTTTTTTCTAGCTGTAACTTTATTCTACCTTCTCCAACTTCAGAGTTACAATCTTAGAGGACAGAGCATTATGTGAAGGGAGGGTAAAGACTTGATAGGAAAAAAGTGATAATGACATGCCTCACGGTCCATTTCCGGGTTTCTTCCCAGGGCGATTCAAAACCTCTAAAATAAGGTCAAATAACACAATAGGCTTGTACTTGCATCACCAGCTGTTAAGAAAGCGTGCATAGGTCTCTGACTCAGACCAGGTGTCCTCCTCACCATGAGCAAGGGCTGGTGGGGAAGACACTCCCAGCCTTATTTCAATAGTAATAAATAATCCTGCGGTATTAGCAGCTCTGGAGACTGGTCCACGTGTGACCGTCCACTGCTACCACTGTGGAGCCAGGCCAGCCTCATAGCCTTCCGTTTTCATGTCATTGAGCCCTAGCTCCTCATTTTGATCAAAGGTGCGCTTGTAACGCTCCACCTTCATCTCAGGATCATCTTCGGGTGCATACATATTCTGCAAGTAACTGTTTCCTGCTGGATCATCCATGATAAAGTGGGCCTTCATGTTACCCTCAATGATCTGGTCCAACTTCTGGCTAAACTCCTGCAGTTTCCGTCTGGCCAGGATTGGAACTGTCACCCAGTGTGAAAGGGTTCTTGGTCACCAGTTCTCAGATGTCTTTCAGCAGCCCCTCCAGTGTGGTGAACTTGCCCCCGAGGAGAGCCATGCCCAGTTCAAATTCTAGCTCTGGAATTTCCACCCTACACGTCTCAGACTTGAGGAGGTCTCTGGTCATATCTGATGGATATGTGATGTGGAACATGATCCTGCTCCTCTAGATTTCACCTCATTGGTCCAATGCCCACAGTTCTCGCAGTTGGTAGTCATGATGATAGCTTCCTTAAAGTGAGGAATTTGTACTAGCTTCATGTTCGTCTGAGCTGGGGCATTGCATTCTGGGCAGTTTGTATTGGATTGCAGCACTTCATTTCTGAGATCTTCCTCTTGTGGCTTCTCTGCTAGTGCTTCTGCTTGGAGTCCCAGCATCTCTTCTTGCAGTAGGGTCCGGTTGTAGTATGATCACCAAGGCATCACCTTTCTGGGGAGCATGGGGGTTTTCCACAAAGCTATTCCCTGCAGGATCATCAATAATCAGAGTGAAAGGGGTGGCCACTTGCTTTAGCTCCTTCAGTTTGACAATGAACTTATCAATTCTCTCAGCTGTGGCATCTTTATTTGCCCTTCATGTGGTCTGGTCCTGCTCCAGGCCAAAGATAGCACGGTTGATCAATCCTTCAACAGTGGTCAGAGCTGCCTTCTGGCTGAAGGCAGGAATTTCAAAATCCAGCTCAGGGATTCTTGTGGTGGCAGAGTCAGTCTTCACTACTCTGTTCATGTCCTCCTGGGCCCTGACAGTCAAAGTGTAACGCACTCCCTGGTCCTGGATCCTGCCTGCTGACTGGATCTCCGTGTTGTTCCAGCCACAGTGCTCACAGGAAAAGGAGCTCACTATTATTTCTCTGAAGAAGGGGATCTTGGTGAGCAGGAGGCGTGTTATGCCGTTGCTGTAATAGTTCATGCATAGGGACTCAATCTTGGTGGGTTGCTGCTCCTTGTCCTCGGTGCTGATGGGCCGGAACAAGTGTCCCAGGGCGAGCAACGGGGCCGGGTCAGGCAAAGAGGCGGTGGTGGCCCCTGGGGGTGCGGTCTCCAAGGCCCCGCTGGCCACCATCACCACAACACGCAGCCCAGGCCTCGGCTTCCCTCCTGATGTTAATAGTATTCAATGTTCCTCTTTACTTCCATGAAATTAAGTATTAAATTCTAATTGTGAGTGCTGAAATATCAGCGACAATTTACATTTCATCTGATATTTAAAAGTCTCTATTACTAGCAACTCATTATATTACATATCTATAATTATATAAATAATTTAAACATTACTTGGGGAGAAACAATTACTAAAACTTTCCCTTTCTCCATGGGAAAATGACCTGAGTTTTACTTTCTTCTAACACATTTAGCTAGCAAATATTGAGTTAAAATAAAGATAAATTTACCTGTGTCACCAGGCAACTCTGCTTATTCTAAGAATGTCTCCTGATTGGGACTAGTAGAACCATGAGTGGACATTAACTTCCACTAGGAAGTTAAGATTTTTGGCTTCCATGACTGAGTCTAACTCCTGTAACTGATCATGTCTTTAGCTGAAGGAACTTGGAATATTACCAATAGGCTTTCACAAGACACTGGTTTCTACAGAACAATGGTTATCAAACTACATCCCACAGAAGGCATGTTAAAACATAGATTGTTGGGCTCTACCCCCAGAGTTTCTGATTTAGTAGCTCTAGGGTAGGAGCCAAGACCTTGCATTTCTAACAAGTTCCCAGGTGAAGCTGATGCCAGCTTCACTTTGTTGATGCTGGTGACGCTTTGTTCACCAGCTGATGCTTTGTTGCTCTTAACCACAAAATTCACCTAATGTGGTCTTTCTTCTCTTGCACCTATGCTGTTCTCTCAGGGGGCTTGAAAATGGCCCCTAGACTGCAATAAGGACTTCTGTTCATGACTGTAGTCATGATGTATTTCTTGTCCTATATCCTTCTAAGTGAACCTGCTGTCAAGTTAAGGCCTAGTGGGTCTTAGGAGTACGAATTTTAAGCCAAACCCAAGACTGTAGCTACTGATCACCCAGAGTGGGGTGTTATATTACTTCACCTACATTTATAGAAATTAATAGATTTTTTTATATAATAGAAAGCTAATAATATGTGGTCCAACAGAAAGAAACAATATAGGTAAAAATCATCTCACTTGACTTAAACTGGAAGGCTGAATATCAATAAGTCTTGGTGAGAGAAGGCCAGCTATGAGACATCGATTATAACCATCAGGAATGACTTCATTGAGAGATGGCCCTGATTTCTTTAAAAAAGTCAAAGTCTGTAATAGATAAATTAATAAGACATCAAACAATATTCAATTAAAACCATCAAATTTAAGAATTAATAAATTACACTTTAAATTTGAATAAAACTAAAACACCAAATGGAAATTATGAAAGACTACATTTTCTTGCAGAGAAAAGGGATTGGTTCTTGCACTAACCAATGCTTACTAGTTATGAATGGTAATACTATTAACAAGGGCATTTTAGGTAGCATATGTTTTTACGAATGGTAATCCTGTTGTCTTTAAAGCTGATAGACTTGGTAACATCTTGACAAACTTGACATACACACAAAAAAACCTCCTGCAATTGATTCCTCTTTAGCTAACGTAAAAGAGACTTGATGTAAATCAAATTCATTCATCCACATCTGACTGATTACCAATTAAAAGGTCTGCCACATCATCTTCCCCTAGAAAAGTATTTATTTTTTATTTTTATTTATTTATTTATCTGAGACAGAGTCTCACTCTGTTGCCCAAGCTAGAGTGCCGTGGCATCAGCCTAGCTCACAGCAACCTCAAACTCCTGGGCTCAAGCAATCCTCCTGCCTCAGCCTCCTGAGTAGCTGGGACTACAGGCACGCGCCACCACGCCCGGCTAATTTTTTCTATATATTTCTAGTTGTCCGACTAATTTCTTTCTATTTTTAATAGACATGGGGTCTCGCTCTTGCTCAGGCTGGTCTCCAACTCCTGACCTTGAGCAATCCACCCACCTTGGCCTCCCAGAGTGCTAGGATTAAAAGTGTGAGCCACCATGCCTGGCCCTAGAAAAGTATTTTTCAACATACTTTTTTCTTTTTTCCTGTGCCAAGCAATGTGCCATTGTGCTAGGTACTTCTTTGTATTACCTAATTTCCTCATAGGCTTTCTGAGGAGACTTAAGATGGAAGATAAACAAGATTGTGATAAAGCACTGACCTACTTCACTCTTTTCCTTGGGGTTCAAGTAGCTAAAATCCACATGAAGCTATTAAAAACATCCCACTATCCCAATGTGCTTCTGGCAGGTTTCATTAGTAACTGATGCTACTAACTACTAATCTCATAAACCTAGCAGAAGCTACCATTTAAGATGAAACAATTGCCTATATAATTAACACTAAATAAAGTTTAGATCTCTGAATTAACTATCTTCAAAAATGTGAGTTCAGTTCAATGAAGAAATTCATTCCACATTGCTAGTTGTTACCTACCTCCTTCTGAAAGCCAGTACAAGTTACATGAACAACTCCTGAGTTTAACAAACAAGTGGCATCTAAAAAAAAGATTTAAAAAGTTCACTTACATATTATACTTAAAATGGCATTAATACAACAATGTTTTCCAAATAACAGACCGCTAGGCAAACTGTCCAATTATTACATAAAATAAATTTTAAAATAAACTTTCCCATGTATTTCCATCCTGAGAATAGATAATAAACCTTATTATCAAAATACAAATGTACTAATTGTGAAATAGTATCTTTTCTAGCAAATTCAAAATAGTGATTTCTTTATAAAACATAAATATTAAATTTCTCATATATATATATCAAATTAATTTCCTAAGTTATCTATATGTTAATTAACAAGAGCTAGATATGAACACATAATAGGACATGTGTAAACTATACACAAATATACACACCTACACACTTTTGCATGTTACTTTTCTCAAAAGGTAATGTTAACGAAATACATACCAAAATTATAAGTGCTTGGGTTAAAATACTGCTCAGGAGGTGGATATGAAGGAGGAACTCCTCGACTTAAACTTCTCTCATGTATTAATATATCCAAGATGTGATGTGGAGAAGTCCTATTTACAACGGAATCCAGTGACCACAAAGCAAAATAAGAGCAATTATGTAGATATTCTCCAGATCTAAAAGAAAATTTAAAATGATACTAAGTTTTGATCAGCAACAGATAAAAATACCAAAAAGAGAGAGAAAGAAGGAAAAAAAAAAAAGAATCATACCTTAATGAATCTGGCATTTGTGCATGATACCAACGATTTATGTCAAAAAGTCCCAAATATATAGAAGGCTTTCCCTGTCCATATATATTCACTTGCCAGGTAAAGACTGAAACACTAGTATCAGGAGATAGAGCTGGGGGAAAAAAAAAGATTAGAAGATACATAAAAAGGCCAATAAATATATGAAAAAATGCTCAACATCACAAATCACCAGGGAAATGCAAATTAAAACCACAATGAGATACCATCTTACTCCAATTAGAATGGTTGTTATTAAAAGGTTAAAAAACAACAGATGTGGTGAAAAGGGAGCTTATACAATGTTGGTGGGAATGTAAATTAGTATTAATGCAATCTCTATGGAGGTAAGTATGGAAATTTCTCAAAGAACTAAAGTAGATGTACCGTTCAATCCTGCAATCCCACTAATGGGTATCTACTCAAAGGAAAAGAAATTATTATATCAAAAAGACACCTACATTCCTTTGTTTATCACAGAACAATTCACAATCGCAAAAATATGGAATTAACCTGAGTGCTCATCAATGAATGGAGTGGATAAAGAAAATGTAGTATGTATATTCAGCAATACGAAAGAATGAATGTCTTTTACAGCACCTCGGATAGAACTGGAGGCTGTTATCCAATGTATAGTAACTCAACAACAGAAAACTAAATGTCACATGTTCTCACTTATAAGTGGGAGCTAAACCATGGCTATGCAAGGACACACAGAGCAGTATAATGGACACTGGAGATTCTAAAGGAGGGAGGATGACAGGAGGTAAGTAAGAGATAAAAAATCACCTACAGGGTACAATGTAAACTTCTTAGTGCCATCATGGGTACACTAAAAGCCCAGACTTCACCACGATATAATATACACATGTAACAGAATTCAATTTGTACCCCATAAATCTATTACAATTTAAAAAAAGGAAAAAAAAACATTTCTATCATTTGTATGAAAGAAGAGATTCATTCACTTGTATCTTGAACGTTTCTCTATCTTCAAGACATTATTAAAAAGTAATTATCAAAAAAGTTTTATCCTGACTTGTTTTCAGTGAACACCTGAGCAACTTTGAGGTACTGGAGGCAGAAAGTAGGAAATGAATTAAATGAATAGGCTTCCAAGGATGGTACATAACTAGTACTATGGAAGTTAATTTACTACCTAAAATGGATGCCTTTGAACGTTAAGGTTTAATTCTTTAGAGGAACCTGGGCTGGGAAGGACTGATCTAGTTATACTGTAAAGGTAAAAGAAAAGACAAGTACTTGGATTGTAGGTGTGGAATGGAAAACAGGAACAGGTTAAGAGATATCAAGAGGTAAAGACAGTAAAAATCTGAGCCACTACTAATTGGAAATAGAAAAAGGAAGATTGTGAATGGGGAATAAAAGAGAGCTCATGACAAGTTCTGTTTTTGACATGTTTAACTGGATCACAAACACAGATATGGGAACTAAGACAGACAGCATCTCTGGGCTAGATATTCTTATGAATTCATTCATAAGAAAGAATTCCAATAAGAACACAAATACAACCAGGGTAATGGTGAGCATTCTCACAATTGAATGAGCCTACTATGTTATATCATTTAATCTTCACAGCCAGCCTCTGCAAAAGGTATATTATTCCACTTACAGAGGGGAAGCTGGACTCCAAAATATTAAATAATTTGTCAAAGCTCATAACTAGTGACAGGGCTGGAATTTGAATCAATGCTGGATTCAAAAATCTATGCAACTTTTACCATGCTAGGATGTTTTATCAGGAAGAAGGGATGACACTAATGGAGACAGAAAAAATTCAAGGCAACCAAGGCATTTTTTGCCATATATGCTCAAAAAATACACAAAGGGAAACATTATTTAAAGACTAGTCACACTAGTTAAGACTAGGGACCATCTTTATCTGTTTTGAGAGCTAGATTAAAGTAAAAGGGTCACTCATTACCCTAATCTATTCAATTCCTGAGTTCTAGATAGCAATCTGGACAGCAAGAAATATAAGTATCTCATACATACCTAAATAAATTCCTTAATTAGTATTCTAACTTTTTTTTAACTGCCAGGAGTATGAACTCTAGAAACCAATACCTGTCATGAACCTTAAGATAAATCTTAAATCAAGCTTTCACATGACATAATTAGAGTACTTTTAACCAACCTTCATTCATGCCTTCCTCCCTGTCACCATGAGATCGAAATTTCTCTATACTCTGGCATCCCAACAATTTGGTATTACTAGTCTGTCCCCTCAAAGGAAACATGCCATCTGTCAGGTCCAGTGTGTATCTTTCTTCACAGTATTCTAAACCCTGTAACACAAAATGTACACAAACCTTAATGGGATTCAAAGCAAAAGATCATTTTAAAACTGAATATCTGGAGCAGGTATCATCAGTAAAAAATAAAAATTAAATGTTTTCCAGATTTAAAGATTTTTTTTCACACAATATGAAGAAAATATAAAATTTAGATTGAAGAGACAAAAAAAATCACTGAAAAAGGCTGCAAAATGTTACATACTATAAAACACCAATTAAAAAGCTAGGTTTAGTCTTTCAAAAATGATTACCAACTAACCTTCAAAAGTTGTTACCAAACACAGGAACTCTCACGTGCAACCAGCTGGAATATCTGGAATATTCATCAAATTTGTATATGCCCCAGGACAACAAACCTATTCCTGTGTTCTTACTGAAATTCTTGTTCTAGAATAGTTCTTAAACTTTTTTTTGCTTATTGGTCCCTTTAAGAATTTGACAAAAGGCTATGAGACTTTCCCCAGAAAAATGCATAATCATAAAAATGTCATACGTAATTCAGGGACTTTATGTATTGCCTAAAACCTATCAATATACCTCTCAAACACCAGATTAGGAAAACCTGTTTTTGAGACAGGTATGTGAGATTTGGCAAATATGGCTATTAGCAGCACCCCTACTATTTGCTCAGGAATTCAGAGAAAAAGGCAATCATCTGAAAGTTGAGATCCATATACCCTCTTATAATGTCTCCCCCATGGCTTACTGCTCAATATATTAGATCAACAAAGTGGGACTGTTTTTCCTTGGTATCAATTAAGCCACAAGCTTGAGTCTAGTTCATTCCCCTCACTGTGGAGGAAAATGACACCAGAAGAGTGCTACCTTGGTAAAATAGTTAAAACTGAATTCTATCAGATATTCTGATCTAGAGATTAGATCTCTAATGTACAATAATACTTCTACTATAGTATGAATACAGTATTAACCTGAATATAAGGATAGCTTTTCAATTATCTTAAAAACATTTAATATCGGGAAATAATGAAAAAAATGGTAACATAAACCCATAATACAATTACCTCATATAAGATTTGTCCTGATGCCAAACACTTTCTATCACCAAAGGCCAGCTGAAGCAGATGCAAACTCAAAACATCCCCTTCACTGAAAAAAATGGAAATTAACTGAGGAAATACACTATCATATTAGTACATTAAACATCTCTTACTGTCTAAAACTAATATCACTGTGAAGAATTTAGATTTGGTTGTTTTCTTTTTCTTTTGAAACAGAATCTCGCTCTGTCACCCAGGCTAGAGTGCCATGTAGAGTGCTGTGGCGTAAGCCTAACTCACTGCAACCTCAAACTCCTGAGCTCAAGCAATCCTCCTGCCTCCTGAGTAGCTGGGTCTACAGGTGTGCACCACCATGTCAAGTTTTTCTATTTTTAGTAGAGACGGGGTCTTACTCTTGTTCAGGCTGGTCTTAAAATCCTGAGCTCAAGCAATCCTCCTGCCTCAGCCTCTCAGAGTGCTACAATTACAGGAGTGAGCCAATATGCCCAGTCGGTTGTTTTCATAAAATGTACTCCTTTGAAACAATAACTGATTTTTACTTTTCATTAGTTCTAATTAACTAAACTGATGCTATTTACATACTCTAGGTGATATCTTATGGGGCAGAGACTATAACTGTTTACTCAATATTCTTTCTCAAATAGGTATGTTTTAGTTAGACACATGGTTGCCTAATATGTCCACTACATTTCCCAGCTTCCTTTGCAGCTAGATGCAGTAGCCCTGTGGCCAAGCTCTGGCCAATGGGATATAAACAGAATTATCCCATGTCAACTACAGAGAACACTTCTTTAATTAGCAACATGTCTTTTGCTTTCTTTCTGGTCTCTTTCTCCATCTTGCTATTCCACTTAAAATGAAGACGTTGCCCTAGACCATGAGGATGGGAGCTATACAATGAAGGCACAAAGCAAAGATATCAAATCAACTCCCTACTACTTAAGCACACAGTATGCAAGTGTTAAGAGCACAGATTCTAGAGCCACAACATATGAATTTGACTTATTACTAGCTGATGCTTCTTAAAATATTTCTTTTACTTGGCTTCTAGCACACCATACACTCTCCTAATGTTCCTCATACCACGCTATCTACTCCTTAGTCCTTTGCTGGCTACCTTGCCCTCTTGTTCTCAATCTCCAAGTATCTCTAAATATTAGAGGGTTTCAAGGCTCAGTTCCCAGATCTCTTATTTTCTATATTTCTCATTCACTCTAGGCCATTGGTTCTCAACCCCGGTTGTTTATTATTAGAATCACCAGAGGAGCTTTGAAAAAATACTAATGCTGGCTGGGCGTGGTGGCTCATGCCTGTAATCCTAGCACTCTGGAAGGCTGAGGCAGGCGGATTGCTCGAGGTCAGAAGTTTGAAACTAGCCTGAACAAGAACGAGACCTCATCTCTACTATAAATAGAAAGAAACTAATTGGCCAACTAATATATATATATATAGAAAAAATTAGCCGGGCATGGCGGCACATGCCTGTAGTCCCAGCTACTCGGGAGGCTGAGGGAGGAAGATTGCTTGAGCCCAGGAGTTTGAGGTTGCTGTGAGCTAGGCTGACGCCACGGCACTCTCTCTAGCCTGGGCAACAAAGCGAGACTCTGTCTCAAAAAAAAAAAAAAAAGAAAGAAAGAAAGAAAAAATACTAATGCTTAGCCCTTACCACCACAAATCAATTTAACTGGCCTAAGACAGCCAGACCAAATCCAAACACTTTCATTCTGCCCTACATATTCCTATATGTAAATGAGTTCTATTTTCTGGCTTCACCTTTCTTTTCTGGCCTCATCTACAATTACTCTAGGCTCCACCCTTTTGGTCTTGCTTTTCCTTGAGACATTGTACTAAGTAAGACCTGTGTGCGCATCCTTTCCTCTCACATTTTTCCATAGCTCTCCCCAGTTCCCTGCCCTAACTTCATTCTAATCTTTCTAATTACACTATCTAAAGTAGGAGGAACCTCTACTCCACCATACTCTACATCCCATTTCCCAGTTTTATTTTTTTGCATTAAATATATGTACTACTCTTATTTATCTACTATCTTTATTCCTTGCTAGAATATAAGCTCAGGAACAACAGAAATTTTATCTGTCGTATGCATTGCTATATTCCCTAGAACAGTTACTGGTGCACAGTAGCTGCTCAATAATTGTGTTAAATACATAAATACATGGCTATAAAGCAAACAAAAACAGCCTCTAAAATCTAGTAACAGGAGAGATTGCATACAACCAACATTAAAGGGAATACCAATCAGTTTTTTCATTCACTTTTCCATACTATGAAACTAAATGTGGCTTTTATTATAATTTAATAAGCACTATGGCAATAATTTAAGATCTATACCCATGTAATTTTATGGGCATATATTCACTCTACAATGATTCTTTTTCCTCTTTTACTTTGTTCAAATGATCACTCTGATGGAGGGAAAAAAGCTCATACCACCTGTCTTTCTGATTTAGACTAATAAACTAAATATGTATAATATTTATATTTTAATCTATTTATAATACCAATAAGGTGCTGGAAGATTCAATGACCAGGGGCAAGGGAGAACAGACATGGTATCATCAAATGCCTTTATAAAATAAGAGATTAGTCTAAGAATGACTCAAAGCAGGATTCCTAATCTGTGGTCCCATGGACAGACTTAGGGCAGAGTCTGTGAGCTTCTTTAAATTGTATACAAAATTATTTACATTTGTTTATATATATGTGTGTGTATATATATTACATACACATACACCCACACATGCACACCATATAAGGCCTTCGTGAATCATATTCCTTAAGCTACTGCTGGCCCACATTACACCAAGGGTTGTAATATGGACAGGAATATGGATGTGACTCAATCAGGTGAGTCCCGATAGCTGTTCCTGTAGTTTGTTTTTTTTTTTTTGAGACAGTCTCGCTCTGTTGCCTGGGCTAGAGTGCCATGGCATCAGCCTAGCTCACAGCAACCTCAAACTCCTGGGCTCAAGCAATCCTCCTGCCTTAGCCTCCCGAGTAGCTGGAACTACAGGAGTGTGCCACCATGACCGGCTAATTTTTTCTATATATTTTTAGTTGTCCAGCTCATTTCATTCTATTTTTAGTAGACACTGAGTCTCACTCTTGCTCAGGCCAGTCTTGAATTCCTGACTTTGAGCTATCCTCCCACTTAGGCCTCCCAGAGTGCTAGGATTACAGGCATGAACCACCACGCCCGACCTGTTTCTATATTTCCATTTCAGTTTTCTCCAGGATTGATAAATTTCACAAGTGGCAAGGCAATTCTTTATTCATTGATTCACTATAGCATAGGGTAAGACAAAACCTAAAAGTAGAGAATATCCAACACGAAAACCAAAACTAAGTACAGTTCAGGTACCTATTATAGAATCTGTAGGTAGGATAGACTTAGAAAAAGAAAGTATTAAGAATAGTAAGTTATCAAGATCATAGCATTTACATAATGCTAATAAAAAGCATAATTGTTTCATCATCAAAGAATTAAATACCAAAGAACAAGAGATTATCAATACTTGTATTTTCTAGCACTGGAAATGAACAAGCTTAACCAGTTAGAAATTAAAGTGAAAGAAGAGATTTCTCATTATCCATAGGTGGAACAAAATTAGAGCTTATGACAGGTTAAGATTAACCAAATTAATCCTAGGAATATACCGTCAAGGTGAGTAGAAGGACTAGAGAACAAAGTAGAAGTAAAAGAAATGAAACAGAGGCATACACAATGGAAAGAAAAAAAAGGAATGAGATTATAAATGGGAAAATATGTTCTTATGAGTAGAAGGCCATAAAAATAGCCCAAGGTACAAAGAAGTTGTCTACTCATCTGTGTTGACTTACTCTTTGAAATAACATTCTAACAAGTTAAGCAAGCACAATTTCTTCTTACTGTATCCCAGAATTACTCAAACATGTGGAAATAATCATTTAACTTTTAAAATAATTTCAACTACCAGTCACTAATTCACCGAAAGAATTATGTTGCTTTTACTAAAAACAGTACAAAGCTTTGCAAAAGAAATTAACTATTTTATTAGTTTTGACAAATATTTTTTTTAAACTACACTTACGTATCTTGTGTAGACTGAACAGCCCACAAATAACAGCAATTACGAGGATCATTCTCAGGTTCTTGAAAAGTAACAGCATATATAGGAACTCTTCCACCTTCCAATTGTGTGTAATATCTGAAACAGACAAAAATTAGTACATTTCATATTTGTAAGTTATAATTTTTTGGAAAGGAAGAACATATCTCATGTAAGAATTTGGGTTAAGCAACCACTGTTCATAATACAATTTCCCAAATTAAGTGACTTGAGGAGCATGGCCAAGTCACCTTATCTTCAAAAATACACAGGACATAAGACATCAAGAACCAAGACTGTGGCCATGGCACCCATCTGTCAGGTGGAACTGGGAAGAGTTAGAATTGCTAAAGTACATGCATATATGTTTGTGTAAACTGGTTCTTTTTTTTTTTTTTTTTGAGACAGAGTCTCACTTTATTGCCCAGGCTAGAGTGAGTGCCGTGGCGTCAGCCTAGCTCACAGCAACCTCAAACTCCTGGGCTCAGGTAATCCTGCTGCCTCAGCCTCCCAAGTAGCTGGGACTACAGGCATGCGCCACCATGCCCGGCTAATTTTTTTTTCCTATATATATTAGTTGGCCAATTAATTTCTTTCTATTTATAGTAGAGATGGGGTCTCGCTCTTGCTCAGGCTGGTCTCGAACTCCTGAGCTCAAAGGATCCGCCCACCTCGGCCTCCCAGAGAGCTAGGATTACAGGCT